>JACEIK010017001.1:1337-13716 GCA_018107945.1 Datura stramonium
TGAAAACCATTTATTGTAAAGACCTTGTTATTCATTGTGTCTAATTATTGTAATTTTTCCCAGTTTATTCATTGTTTTAGTTTAGAAAATCTTTCTTCCTTTTCTGTAACACATAAATGCTTTATTTACTTTCTATATTTAGTTGTTATCTTATTTTAGGATTTTGTATTTATTACTTTTTATTTATCTATTATATTTACTGATTTCAGATGATGCTAATTGACTTGGTATTTCACTTTTGTGGTGAATGGATAGGAGAGCTAAACTGCTATATTCAGGAAAGTTGATTCACAAATGCGAAGGTTATAATTCTGATCTCTTATCATTTATAGATATTGTGAATGAATACAATCATACATTATGATTGGTTGGTGTTCAACAATTGGTTGTGTTTGTCCCTTGTGGAAAATTATGTGAAATAGTAGATGATGAGGGAATTAGAACATTATTGTCTTTTATTAATGACAAATTTGATGTTATAAACTTGTTTGCTATTGAAGATTGTGGCTAATATATTGATGGTGAGAACGTAGTTAGACACAGTCGTTGAAGATTGTAACTTAGATGTTGATATTGAGAATATAAATAGACACAAAGTTGTTGAAGATTGTGAATTAGATGTTGATATTGAGAACATAGTTGATGAAGCATGTAGTGATTGTAACTCCAGTGGTACTGATAATGACAATGAGGATACCTCTGATAATTTTGGTTATGATTCTAAAAAGCTAGAGTTTATTGCGAAAGAAAGAAAGAGGCAGTCAATGACAAGTTATCTGAATACAGTTGTAACGACCCATACGTCGTTACGGGATGGATAAGGGCCTGGAACACGAAAAACAAGCTAAGGGAGAGATAGGAGGTTGTAAAATAAACTAAGTATGGAATTGGACATTTTTGGATAGCGTGGTCCGGGGAACCGCTGCAGTAGTGGAATTTCCGTGTAGCGAGACCGTGGTAGTGGTTTGAGTTCCGCGTAGCGAAATTGGGGAGTAACTGTTGGGACCGCTACAGCGACCCTATGACCGCTGTAGTGGGTCCTCTTAGNCAAACAGCAGGTTCTCAAATTCTCATACATGATCACGTAGCGAAATTGGGGAGTAACTGTTGGGACCGCTACAGCGACCCTATGACCGCTGTAGTGGGTCCTCTTAGTGGAAATGTAACCATTACAACGGACGACAGGAATCAGAAAGTAGATTTTAAGTGGGAATTATGGGATTTTACCCAATTCTCAAAATCAACAATCCAGAGGTCTAAGGAACGAGAAAACTCTCCAGGGTTGTAACCTCTTCACCCAAGGTAAGATTTTTGATTCTCTATCTTTAAGATGAGTAGTTTTGATCCTAGAATCTTGGTATACCTCTAATGGTGGAAGCTTCGTAGAGAAAGAACCCTAGGCTGTTAAACTAGGGCTGGAATTGTGGGGTGATTTGGGTGATGTTGGAAAGTGTTGATCATTCTCCTAGAATTACATGTCGGGAATGAGGGTTACGAGGGAATTATAGACCTATAACCTAGAATAATTGGTGTCTTTACTCTTGAAAATACCCCAAAGGGGTGGTTCGGATCTGTTAGACCCTAAAATTATAGAGTAATTAATGAATTACCCTTGTTGTGTTGATTTCATGCATTTCAAAGCTTCGGGGAAAGAAAAGGCTCCCGCAGAGTAGTTGAATTATTATTTTCCAAATTGAGGTAGGTTACGGTTTATAGGGATAAACCCTATACAACGGCATATATATTTGGGCAATAGTGATATACGATTGGCTTTCGGACATTTACGTGCTATGTGAGTCTATTGTCAATAATTTCTTACAAGAATGTGGTTATGATGTGATATTGAACTGCGATAGCTAGTTTAAATAGATTGTGGATATGATATTGGATTTAATTGTGCTGGGTGTTTAGTAAGGTGATTATACTTTGTTACTAAGAGGATTGTTAGTTGATAATGGCTTACTTGAGAAGTATATTGTAACCTCCTGTATGTTGAAATAATGCACTTTGATGTGTTCTTTTAATGAGAATGATGAATGATAGAATCGATTTTCTAAAATGAGAGGCTTGAGCCCGAGGGGAGCATCCGGACGAGCATATGAGTGGGAGCGGGTGCCACATTGGCACAATACATGAATTTCTAGAGTCCCCTACATGTCATGATTGGAAGGAAAAAAATAAGACCCTCTAGCATATGTGCACACTAAGTTGTGAATTGAGTGATAATGGGGACATGGCGGAGGCGTGTGCCCGAAATGTCACCATATATTTTACTTTGTTCTTGTTGCGCTGTGATTATGTGTACGAATGAATGTAGAACGTGCTAATTCGTTATGGAATAATGCGGACTATATTATGAAAATTAAAATAAAGGACATGAATCTGGTTGTTAGGCGTATTCCGGTTATGCATTTTGTAAGTGTAGAGTTATTCTTCTTGGGATTAACAGTTGAATCCATTTGCGAATATGAGTTATATCAATTTTTATCTAGACTTGTGTGATGTATGAATTTAATGTGAAGGGATGGTGAATTGTTGAAACTATGGAACTGTTGAGTTGATGAGTGGATGAACTATTAAAGGAGCAACTAAATCAAGCTACTACCTAAGGCAGTACCGCTGTAGCGAAACTTCTTCCGCTGCGGCGAGAGGCTTAATCCAGAGAGCAGGCAAGTTGTTACCTGAGTAGAGCTAGCGTTCGTAAAATGGCTTGTACTTCTGTGTGATGCTGAGGACTTGTTTTATATCACTTTTTCCTTGATATCAGTTATTATGTAAGGTCAGCTGATGATGCCTACCAGTATTGTTTCATGTACTGACCCTACCCCTGCATTTTTTTCTGAATGCAGAGTTCGAGCCCGACAGTTCTTCACGCCTTCACCTGTAAGCCATCAACTTTTAGAGATTGAGAAGGTGAGCAGATGAGGATGCAGTTCACTCTTTCGTTGTAGATGTCTTTCCTTCATTCATTTGAAAACTTAATTTCATTTTTAGTTTTTAGTTTCTTAGCTTGTAAAAATAGACATCTGGTGCAATGACAATCAGGTTATAGGAATGGTTTTACTTATTTTGGCATGTGTAGTGTTTTTATCCGAGATTGTTTTTACAGCATAAAAGTTGATTTTGTTTATGAAGGGCTTGATTTTGAGGTCAGTTGGGAATTATCTTCAAGTTTTGCTGGTTCGCCCATCGGGGGTTAGTATAGGTGCCAATCATGGCCATCTGGGTAGTGAAAAAGTTGGTATCAGAGCTCTAGGTTCATTGATCTCATTGCACTAAGATGGGTCTAGTAGAGTCTAGCAGATCAGTGCGGAGATATCCGTAACTTATCTTTGACAGGCTACAGGACTTTAGGATAACTCCCTCCTTCTTTCCTTTCGTGCGATTATTTCATTCTCCAAATTAGTATCTGATGATATTGATATCTTACAACTTTTCTTCCTTCCTTCTCAAATGGTGAGAACACGCGCAAATGGTATTTGAGACACAACACTCGAGCCAACAGTGGCAGCCCCAGTTCATGGTAGAGGAAGGGGCAGAGGTCGTGGCCGGAGATCCGTTGCGGCTAGAGGAGGGGCGCTTTCTCCTACTCCAGTCAAAGTCTACATCTCCCGTGCCACCAGCAGTGCAGGAACGGGTGGCTGTTAAGGTCGAGGTCCCGATGTAGGGAGAAGCTTCAGCCGCGCCAGCATCTTTGGAGGTCCTAGCTTAGGTCCTCAACATTTTGAGCGGCCTTGTGGGAACCGGGGAAGCGCCAGCAACTCCAGTGAGATAGTAGTCAGAAATTCAACATGCAATTGTCTACTACACATTCCTGGAGAAATATGTTCCCCGCACTCTGAGGGATATGAGATAGGATGAGTTCACCACCATTGCGCAGGGGAGCTCATCAGTTGCTGTATACGAGGCTCAACTTCACTCCTTGTCCAGCTATTCTCTACCCTTACTGCTTACCGAGGAGGAGAGGATCAGACGGTTTGTTACAATCTTGAATGTAGGTCTCCAAGTATCAACTCTGTAGATGGTCTCTTCGGCTAAGACCTTTCAGGAGGTGGTAAAGTACGTGACGTAGGTTAAAGGGGTGAGGCAGGAGGGTCATGCGAGGAATGCCGAGAAGAAGGCTCGGAGAGTGGGTTCTTTTAGTGGTTCTTATGTGAAGGCTCCAGCACCACAGGGTTTTTCTGGGCGCCCTATTCAGTCTTCCATGTAGGTGTTAGCCGGAGGTCCGCCAGGGATAGTTCCGTGACCTTCAGGTGCAGTTGGGGGTACTCAGATGGTTCGATCTGATTTTGGGGCTCGTCTTATTTCTTCTATTCCAGCTTAGAGACCAGTTATTGAAAAGTCCGCTATGAGTGTGATGAGTATGGCCACATCCGCAGATGGTGCCCTAGATTTGGATAGGGCGAGCAGATTGTTCCTCATCTAGTTCCTCGAGCTCCGGCCCCTACCGGAAAAGGAGGTAGGGCTTTCATTCAGGATCGTCCATAGTTTAGATGAGGTGGGCCACCAACTATTAGAGGTGGTATTCAGTAGGATAGAGTACATGCTCAGGTGGGTAGAGGTGGCACCCAGGTAGGTAGAGGGGTGGCACAGCCTAACCGGGACGGTTCTCAAGCGGTAATCAGGACCATTTTTATGCTTTTCCTAGTAGACCAGAGGTAGAGGCTTCAGACATCATTATCATAGTTATGATATTCGTGGCTGATAGAATGGCTATTGTGTTGTTTGACCCGGGCTCTACATTCTCTTATGTGTCTACTTATTTTGCTTTAGGTTTGGATCTCGTGTATGATGTGCTTAATACTCCTATCCATGTATCTACTCCCATTGGAGATTCTGTGTTAGTGGATAGGGTTGTTCGTGATTGCATTGTTAAATTCATGGGATTTGACACTATGGAGGACTAAGTGATTTTAGACATGGTTGATTTTGATATAATTTTGGGAATGAGTTGGTTGTCTCCTTACCATGCCATTCTAGATTACTATGCTAAGACCGTCACTATATCAGGTTCATAGTCGTTTAGGTTGGAGTTGAGGGGGAATTGTAGCCCTGCTCTGAAGAAACTTATTTCTTATATTCGTGCACGTAAGTTGATAGAGCGGGATTGTTCAGCGTATATGGCGCATGCTCGGGACACTAGTTCAGAGGGTCCTTCCATAGAGTCAGTCCTGATTGTTTGTGAGTTCTTAGAGGTATTCCATGTAGATTTGTCTGGTATGCCGCAGGACCGTGACATAGATTTCTGTATAGACTTGGAACATGGAACCCGACCTATTTCTATTTCTCCACACCGAATGACACCTGTTGGGTTGAGAGAACTCAAGAAGCAGTTGCAGGAGTTGCTCAGTAAAGGATTTATTAGACCGAGTGTTTCATCGTGGGGTGCCTCAATTTTTTTTGTAAAGAAGAAGGATGATAATATACAGATGTGCATCGACTACCGCCAGTTGAACAAGGTAACTATTCAAAATAAGTACCCTCCTTCTCAAATAGATGATCTGTTTGACCAGTTACAGGGAGCGGTTGTATTTTCAAAGATTGATTTGAGGTCCAGTTATCACCAGTTAAAAATTTAGGCTGAATACATTCCAGAACAGCCTTTCAGACTAGGTATGGGCATTATGAGTTTCTGTTCATGTCATTCGGACTCACTAATTCCCCGGCCACATTCATGAGCCTGATGAACGGTATTTTCAAACCGTACCTGGATCCTTTGTTATTTTATTTATTGATGATATCTTGATTTATTCTAAGACCAAGAAGGAGCATGAAAATCATTTAAGGATTGTGTTGGGATTGTTGAAGGAGAAGCAGTTATATGCCAAATTCATCAAGTGCTAGTTTTGGTTGGAATCAGTGTCCTTTCTAAGGCATGTGGTTTACAAAGAGGGAATCTTAGTTGATCCACAGAAGGTGGAGGCGATCAGAAACTGGGTAAAGCTAACTAATGTGACAGAAATCCGGAGTTTTTTGGGGCTGGCCAGTTACTACCATCGTTTTGTGAGGGATTTTCCTCCATCGCTTCAGTATTGACCAAGTTGATGCAAAAAGATGTCCCTTTCCAGTGGTCATAGTAATGTGAAGCATGTTTTCAGAAACTCAAGACTCTGCTAACCACAGCACCTATCCTGGTGTTATCCATGGAAGGTAAAAACTTTATTATTTATTGTGATGCCTCATGGTCTGGGTTCGGTGCTGTGTTTATGCAGGAAGGACAGGTGATTTCATATGCCTCTAGACAGCTGAAGGTTCATAAAAAGAATTATTGCGCACATGATCTTGAGTTAGCAACGATGGTGTTTGCACTGAAAATTTGGAGGCGTTATTTGTATGGAGCTTGATGTGAGGTGTTCATGGATCATCGCAGCTTATAGTATGTATTCTCCCAGAAAGATCTCAATTTGAAGCAGAGGAGATAAATGGATCTGCTTAAGGATTACGACATCACCATCTTTTACCACCCAGGAAAGGTTAATATGGTGGCAGACGCGTTGAGTAGGAAGACAGTGAGCATGGGCAGTTTGGCTTGTTAGGAAACTACTCAGCGGTTGATATCCAAGGAAGTCTAGACCTTGGAAAATAGTTTAGTGAGATTGTCGTTGTCCAAAATTTGTGGGGTGCTAACCAACCTGGAGGCTGAATCCTTGTTGCTAGAGGAAATCAAAACTAGAAAGTTTGAAGATGAAAAGCTGGGTAAGATCAAGGATAAAGTTCTGCGGCAGAGGCTAAGGAAGCGGTGTTGGATGATGAAGGGGTCTTGAGAATAACGGTACAGGTATGTGTTCCCCGGTTGGTGAGATAATTAAAACTCTCTTGGCAGAAGCTCACAACTTGAGGTACTCCATTCACCCTGGAGTCATCAAGATGTACCATGATCTAAAATAGCATTATTGGTGGGGTACGATGAAGAGGGATATTATGGACTATGTTGCTCAGTGTTTAAATTGTCAGCAAGTGAGTATGAGCACCAAAAGATTGGAGGAGTACTTCAGTGCAAGCCTATCCTCGAAGGGAAATAGGAGAGGATAGCTATGGACTTTGTGGTTAGTCTTCCCAAGACTTTGAAAAAATTTGACTCATTTGGTCATAGTGGACAGGTTGACCAAGTATGCTCATTTTTTACCAATCCATGTGATTTACAATGCGGAAAAACTAGCCAAGCTATACGTGAAGGAGGCCATTCAGTTACATGGGATGCCTATTTCAATTATATCAGACAGGGGCACTCAGTTCACTTCCAATTTCTAGAGGACCTTGCAGGCCGAGTTGTGTATGAGGTTGGACTTGAGCACAACCTTCCATTCTCATAAAGACGGGTAATTGGAATGGACTATTCAAGTGTTGGAGGACATGCCTCGGGCGTGTGTGATAGACTTCGGGGGCCACTGTGACAAAATCTTACCCTTGGCAGAGTTCGCCTATAATAATAGCTACCATTCAAGCATTGGTATTATGCCTTTTGAAGCCTTATATGGGAGGAAGTGCAGATCTCTAATTGGGTGGTTTGATGCGTTTGAGGTGAGGCCTTAGGGGACGGATTTGTTAAAGGAGTCCTCGGAAAAGGTTCGAATAATTTAGGATTGTCTGGTAGTTTCTCAGAGTAGGCAGAAGCAATACACATACAAGAAAGTCAGGGACATGGAGTTCATGGAAAGGGAACAGGTGCTGCTCAAGGTGTCCCCTATAAAGGGGGTGATGAGGTTTGGAAAATGGGGCAAGCTCAGCCTGAGGTATATTGGTCCATTTGAAATACTATGACATGTGGGGAAAGTAGCTTATGAGTTGGCATTGTTGCTAGGATTGTCTGGAGTTCATATGTCATTTCATGTATCTATGTTGAAAAAGTACCATGGGGATGGAACGTATATCATCAAGTGGGACTCTGTGTTGCTGGATGAGAATCTATCATTTGAGGAGGAGCCTGTAGCGATATTGGCCAGGGAGGTTCGGAAGCTGAGGTCCAAGGAGATTCTGATAGTAAAAGTCCAGTGGAAGAACAGTCCCGTGGAAGAAGCCACTTGAGAGAACGAGGTTGATATGCGGGTCAAGTATCCCTAGTTGTTCATAGAATCTGGTATGTATCCTTCCTACTTTTGTATAGATCGTTCGGGGATGAATGAAATTTTAATTGGTATCTTATGTAACGACCTGGAAGTCGTTACAGGATGGTTAAGGGACTGGAATATGAAAAACAGGATAAGGGAGATAGGAGGTTGTGAAATAAACTAAGTATGAAATTGAGAATTTTTGGGTAGCTACTGTTCTGGGGAACCGCTACAGTGATGGGACTCCCGCTGCAGCGAAACCGTAGTAGCAGTTGGAGTTTCGTTGTGGCAAAATTAAGGAGTAACCGTTGGAATCGCCGCAGTGACCCTATGATCATTGTACCGGGTCCGCTACAGTGAAAATATAATCGCTGCAATGGATGATGGGAATCAGAAAGTGAATTTTAAGTGGAAATTATAGGGTTTTACCCCACTATTCCCAAAATCACGATCCAAAGGTCTAAGGAACGAAAACACTCTCCAGGCATGTAACCACTTCACCCAAGGTAAGATTTTCGATTCTCTATCTCTAAGATGAGTAATTTTGATCCTAGAATCTTGGTAGATCTCTAATGGTGGAAGCTTTGTAGAGGAAGAACTCTAGGCTGTTAAACTAGGGCTGGAATTGTGGGGTGATTTGGGTGATGTTGGAAAGTGTTGATCATTTCCCTAGAATTACATGTCGGGAACGAGAGTTACGTGGGAATTATAGACCTAGAACCTAGAAGAATTGAGGTTTTTACTCTCAAAAATACCCCAAAGGGGAGGGATGGATCTATTAGACCCTAAAATTAAAGAGTAATTTATGAATTACCCTTGTTTTGTAGATTTCACGTATTCCGAAACTTTGAGAAAGCAAAAGGCTCCCACGGAGTAGTTGAATTGTTATTTTTCAAATTGAGGTAGGTTACGATTTATAGGGATAGACCTATATAATGGAATATATATTTGTGCAATGTTAATATACAATTAGCCTTCGGACATTTACGTGCTATATGAGCTATTGTTGATAATTTATTGCAAGAATGTGGTTATGATGTGATATTGAACTATGATAACTTATTTAAAAAGATTGTGGATATGATATTGGATTTAATTGTGTTGAGTGTTTAGTAAGGTGATTATACTCTATTAATGAGAGGGTTGTTAGTTGATAATAGCTTACTTGCGGAGTAGATTGTAACCTCATGTATGTTGAAATAATGCACTTTGATGTGTTCTTTTAATGAGAATGATGAATGGTAGAATCAATTTCCTAAAATGAGAAGCTCGAGCCCAAGGGAAGCATCCGGGCGAGCGAATATTATTGTTGAGTGGCTCATATCCAAGGGGAGCATTCGGATGAGCATATGAGTGGGAGTGGGTGCCCCACTAGCATAGTACATGGATTTATAGAGTCCCCTGCAGGTAATGAATGGAAGGGAAAAAATAAGACACTCTGGCATGTGTGTACACTGAGTTGTGAATTGAGTGATAATGGGGACATAGCGTAGGTGTGTGCCCGACAGGTCACCATATGTTTTACTTTGTTCTTGTCGCTCTGTGATTATGTGTATGAATGAATGCAGAATGTGCTAATTGGTTGTGGGATAATGCGGACTATATTATGAAAATTGAAATGAAGGACATGAATCTGGTTGTTAGGTGTGTTTCGGTTATGTGTTTTGTAAGTGTAGAGTTATTCTTCTTAGGGTTAACTGTTGAATCTGTTTGCAAATATGAATTGTAGCAATTTTAATTTGGACTTGTCTGATGTCTGAATTTAACGAAGGGATGGTGAATTGTTGAAACTATGGAACTGTTGAGTTGATGAATAGATGAACGATTGAAGGAGCAGTTAAGTCGAGCTACTGCCTAAGGTAGTGTCACTGCAGCGGAACTTCTTCCTCTGCGGTGAGACTGCTGTAGCGGTCAATGGACCGCTGCAGTGAGAGGCGTAATCCAGAGATTAGGTCGGCTGTTACCTGAGTAGAGCTAGCGTTCTAAAATGGTTTGTACTTCTTTGTGATGTTGAGGACTTGTTTTATATAACTTTTTCCTTGATATCAGTTATTATGTAAGGTCGGTCGATGATGCCTACCAGTATTGTGTCATGTACTGACCCTACCCCTACATTCTTTTCTTAGTGCAGTGTTCGAGTCCGGTAGTTCTTCACACGCGCACCTATAAGATAGCAGCTTTTGGAGATTGAGAAGGTGAGCAGATGAGAATGCAGTTTACTCTTTCGTTGTAGATATCTTTCTTTCAGACATTTGGAAACTTTATTTCATTTTTAGTTTTTAGTTTCTTAACTTGTAAAAATAGACGTTTGGTGAAATGACAATCAGGTTCTGAAAACGGTTTTACTTGTTTTGGTATGCGCAGTGTTTTGATCCAAGATTGTTTTTAGAGAATAAAAGTTGATTTTGTTTATGAAGGGCTTGATTTTGGGGTCACTTGGGAATTGTCTTCATGTTTCACTGGTTCACCCATCGGGGGGTTAGTGTGGGTGCCAATCACAGGCATCTGGGTCGTGACAACAATGAGTTACATAGGACCATGACTTTCAAAGATATAGATGAAGCTAAGAGTATTCATTAGCTTGCATGCATTGAAAAATAATTATAATCTAACTATTCAAAAAAGTGACTCAAAGAGATTTAGGGTAGCTTGTCAAAAAGTATACAACTTTGTCTGCCTAATTTCTGGTCAAAAGCATTGCCCTGGTGTTAGCGTGAAAACACTGACAGGAAAGCATAAATGTGAAGATCCATGTGGTAACTATAAGGTTGGTTTAACAACACTTCCTTATTATTTTAAGAATAAGTAGTACGATAATCACCAATATAAGATCAAAGACATGAGAGTTGATCTCAAAATTGCATTCAACATTAATGCTTCCTTTGGGAAGTGTAAGAGAGCTAAAAGAATGATTTTGGAGAAAATGAAAGGCGGTTTTTTATGACTATAAAAAGCTTATTGGGTATGCAAATGCTTTAATGGAGAGTAATGTTGGGAGTGATATTAACCTTAAGTTTTCACTAGTTGAAGGAAAAAGAAATTTTTTCAAAATGTACATCTGTTTTGATGCACTAAAGAAGAGGTTTAAGTCTGATTTGATACCTTTCATTGGCTTAGATAGGACCTTTTTGAAAGGTAAAGCCAAATGTCAACTCTTATGTGCTCTAGGTTAAGACTCAATGAACCACATTTATCCTATTAGATGGGTTTGTATTTGAAGATAATCAAAAAGATTCGATGAAAAACGGGTGCCTAGCGCGAGCCTTATTTATTAGTTTAGTAAAGCCAAGCTTTGACTATTATGGACAGAAACTGCAAAGTTATTTTGGCTTTCTGGAGTTGCTTTAGAAGTCCATAAACCTCAACAATGGAGAAGGGATCAAATTAATGTCAGATATGCAAAAGGTAAATTGTCAATGTTCTTTCAATTCACTATTTTTTTTCTTTAGTAGTAACAAGACAGTTCAGTGTTTGTTGAGAACTAAACTGATTCAGTTCACTATTTGCTGAGAAGTGAACTAATTCAGTTCAATGTTTGCAGAGAGGTGAACTGATTCAGTTTACAGTTTATTTTCTAGTAAGTTGTTCTTATATGTTCACTTATTAACTTAGTTTTTGATTGACAAACATGGACTGATTGAAATAGTCAAAACTGTTCTACCTGATGGCATGCATAGGTTTTGTATGAGATACATAGAGGCAAATCGGAGAAAAAAGGAAAAGAAAAATCTAAACAAATGACTAAGGTGTTGTGGTGGTGTGCATTGAGTACCTATAAAGAGGAGTTGGAGGATCATTTGAAGTCATTGGCTGGGTTATTAGAAGAAACCAAAGAGCACTTGTTGCATTTTTCAATAGAAACTTGGCGTAGAGTATATTTTGACACAGTTTGCAAGAATTAAAAGGTGAAAAATAATTTGGTTAAATCATTCAACTCCAAAATATTGAAAGCAAGACAGAAAACCATCATTGAGATACTTGACACTATCAAAATCAAGGTAATGAACAAGTTTGTGAAAACATGAAGAATAAGTAATGTCTTGGGATATTGAATGGAGTCCAATAGTTCTTGAAATATACATTGGGTACTTGAAGTTTGCTAAAGTATGTGAACTAAATTTCAATGGTGATCATGAATTTGAGATTAGTGAGGGAAATAACAAGCATATTATCAATTTATCAAGTAAGAGATGTTGTTGTAGGGTATGTGACCTTATTGAGATCTCATGACCCCACACAATTAAGACATTTCTTTACAAGGGGCTTGATCTCTAGGAACAAATCCAATCTCCGTGTCACGGAGGCAGTGCTCTGCGATACACTCCGTGTCA
>JACEIK010017003.1:0-13714 GCA_018107945.1 Datura stramonium
CTCCAGATTGGTCTCTCCCCTTTGAGGTAATGTGTGACGCTAGTGGTGTTGCTCTTGGTGCTGTTTTAGGTCAAAGGAGAGCAAAAATCTTTCATCCAATATATTACGCTAGCAATACACTCAATACAGCTCTGAAAAATTATACAATCACGGAGCAGGAACTATTGGCAGTGGTCTTCGCATTTGAAAATTTTCGAGCATACTTGCTCGGAACCAAGGTGATCATTCACACAGACCATGTTGTATTGAGGTACCTGATGTCTAAAAAAGATGTCAAACACAGATTAATTCAGTGGGTACTCTTGCTCCTAGAATTTGAATTTGAAGTACAATATAGGAAGGGAACAGAGAACCAGGTGGAAGATCATTTATCCAGACTTGAGGCTGAAGCAAAGGAGCATATGGAGGTTGAGATCAATGATGCATTCCCAGACGAGCAGGTATTAGCTGCATCACAAGACTTGATCCCTTGGTTTGCTGAGATAGCTAACTACTTGGTTAGGGACATAATGCCAATAAACATGACTCCTCACCAGAATAAGAAGTTCTTATTTGATGTCCAAGGGTATTACTGGGATGAGTCATATTTATTCTGCATTTGCGCAGATGATATCATTCGTAGGTGTGTCCCAGAAGTGGAGATGGTGAGCATTATGGAGGCGTGTCATTCATCTCCTATAGGGGGGAATCATAGTGGCACCAGAACAACACATAAAATTTTGCAATGCTGGTATTACTGGCCAACTATTCATCAAGATACATACGACCTTTCCAAGTCGTGCGATAAATGTCAAAGGCAAGGCAATATTATCCGTAAACATGAGTTGCCATTAACCCCAATTTTGGAGGTAGAACTATTTGATGTGTGGGGCATTGACTTCATGGGCCTATTCATTAGCTCATATGGGATGAAGTACATTTTGGTGGCTGCAGATTATGTATCAAAATGGGTGGAGGCTGGTGCATTGCCGAACAATGAAGGAAAAAGTGTTACAACATTCGTTCGAAAGTATATCTTTTCCAGGTTTGGCACTCCCAGAGCTATAATCAACGATGGTGGATCGCATTTCTGCAATCGCCTCTTCAAAACTTTACTGGAGAAACATGGTGTCAAGCACAAGGCAGCCAAACCTTACCACCCTCAGTCGAGTGGGCAGGTAGAAGTTTCTAATAGGGAAATCAAGACCATTCTGGCCAAGATAATAAATACGAGCCGGACAAATTGGGCCAGAAAGCTTGATGATGCATTATGGGCTTACCGAATAGCATATAAGACTCCCATTGGCTCATCACCATATGAACTAGTTTATGGTAAAGCATGCCACTTACCAGTTGAATTAGAGAATAAGGCATTGTGGGCACTGAAAAAGCTAAATATGAATTGGAATGATGCTGCCAAGCTAAGATTGAACCAACTCAATGAGTTGGATGAATTTTGACTTAAGGCTTATGAGAGTGCAACCATTTATAAAGAATGAATGAAGATCTATCATGACAAAAAGATCACAAGAAGGGAGTCTAGCCCAGGCGACTTGGTATTGTTGTTTAACTCAAGACTCCGACTGCACCCTAGGAAATTGAAATCTAGATGGAAGGGACCTTACAGAGTAGTGCAAGTGTCTCCATACGGTGTAGTGGAACTTGAGAACAAAGAGGGGAAAAGGATCAAAGTAAATGGGCAAAAAATAAAAGTGTATCTGGGAGATGAAGATGAATTGAAAAGAGTGGAGGAAATATACCTTGATGATACCTGAGAATTCACAAAAGTAACGTCATGCCGCGATGTTAAATCAGACGCTGCATGGGAGGTAACCCATGGAAGGCAAAGTCTGAGTAGCTGCAGGTATGTCCTTCTTCCTACATGCTTATATTTTTTGCTTCGGGGACGAAGCTCATTTTTTAAAGGGGGGGTGTACTTGTATTTTTGGGTTTTTTTTCGCCTGAGGGTTTTTCTTGCCGTGTTTCTTTTCCCTCAAGCATATGAGCTAGTAGAACCAGCGTGTGTTAGGATTTTTTTTAGTTTTGATTTTTGTTTGATTAGAAAGTAACTTAGGAATACTCAGCCAATGGATATGCACTATTTTTGTTGTTTTTGAAAAAATTGACCTTGATTAAAAAATTTTGCTATGTATTTGCTACAACAATGCATGATTTTTGTGGATCGTTTTATGTCATTTAGTTATTAATAGTGCTAGTCTTGTTAAGCCATGTATGAACCGGACAGGTAAAGTAAAAATAGTTCATGTACCATATGTGAGTTAGGTCTTAGTATGGTGTACTGATACTACCTTACTACATCTTTTTGGTGTAGGCTGTGGCAGGTTTGAAGTTCCTTGTTTGGTGTGGAGTTCTCAGCATCAGCTTCCGTGTTCTTATTCTCAGGAGAAGTTGTGTCTTTTTTATCTTGTCATGTATTCAATTAGAGCTTTTATACCTGCCTAGACTAGATCTTGGGAGAATCATGATTTTGGAAAGTTTGTATTTTAGTTTTATTGTGAGTTATTATTGAATTGTGTAAGTTAATAGAAATTCTTGAGTATTGATCATAATGTTCCGCAAGGGTTCTCCTATCGAGTAGTGTCGATGTAGGTGCTCGCACAATCACTTATTTGGGTCGTGAAATAAATAAGAGTAAGACAGGTGAGAAAATCAACATTATTAAGAATATAGATATTTTCAACCTGATCACCAATGAAAGTGATATTCTTTGCAGCATTATTGATGATGCATTTAATGGCACTGAACAGAACATCAAATCTGGCGTCGCACCGCTAACTGATGCTTAGTAAATTGTTTTTGAGACTATCTACAAGATATACTTCAATTAAGTCATAGGAGGGACTGATGGTGATTGATCCTACTACAACCACTTTACCTGTCATGTGTCTGGAACATCTATTATCAATTACCCATATACCCATTTTGTAATATTTCTTGGAATGTTCCTGCAAAACAAATGAATTAATTTCTTTTAGGTACCCAAGCTTTCTTGGATCCTTCGGAGTTAGCATGAGGGATATCTTATACTTGATTCTTTTATCTCAAAATTCATTTACCAGAGTTGACTCTTGAGAACTTGCAATTGAAAGATTTATGACCAGTTTTTCCACAAGAGAAATAGGTAGGAGGAATAAAGGAATTTGTTGAGAAAAATCTGTTTGAGGAGTTTTGTGAAGAACTTGTTTTCTTTTGAGGAAAGTGGTTAGAGTTGACTGAGCTTTTACTAGGTTATTTCTTAATGCTATTAAGTTGTATTCGAATATCGCCTAGCTCCTGTTCAAGCAAGTCTACTTCAATTTGAATCGCTTCAAGAAGAATTTTCCAGTCCTTTTTCTCTTTAGCAAGTTTATTATATTCATCAATAATTTTTTGAAGTTCATCTGTGATAAGATCAAGGGAATTTTGTAAGTACTGACAGTTTTCACAGAGTTTAGATCTTACCTCACTGGATTCTCCAATATCCATGAAGTAGATGTTGGCAGTTGCTTCTTATTCTTCATCAAAAGTGTCTTCATCGCTTCATGCTCCCATAGACTTTGAATTGTTGTGCTTTCTGAAATTTATTTTCTTCAAGTCTGAGCAGTTAGGTTTTATATGAGCAGGTTTTCCACAGTAATAGCATCTGTAATCATTCTTTTGATGTTCATTATTCCCGAATTAAGGTCTTTGTCTTCTTTACTTTAGAATATGTCCTACTCCTCGATTTAGCAGGGGGAGTGCTTCGTTGTTTTCTTCATCCTCGTCTTCCTCATTTTCATTTGAGATAGCGTTGAAGGCGACAATCTTCTTCTTTTCTTCATTGAAATATCTGTTAATATGATTTTACTCATATGCTATCAAATTTCCATGTAGCTCATCATAAGTCAAATTTTTAAGATCTCCATCTTCTAGAATTGTGGCCTTGATTTCCCAAGCGTTAGGTAGACTTTGAAGAAGTTTTCTAACTTGTAAGACATTTGGATAAGTCATATCAAGTGATTTGAGTTCTCCCGTTATTTTGCTAAATCGAGAAAACATGGATTCAATTCTTCATCCGTCATTTTGAACAGTTCATATTCAATCACTAGAGAATTTATCCTGGCCTCCTTCACTTTTGCAATGCTCTCATAGGTCACTTCAATTTTGTCCCACATTTCTTTTAGCAGTGTCATACAAAGAAATTTTTATCATACTCAGATCTTCTTACTGCACAATAAAGAAAACTTATAGATCTGACATTAGTTTGTATTACCTCTTGTTGATCTATTGTGACATCAAAAGTTTCTAGATCAACTTTGTAATACCCCAAAAGCCCCTAAGATCATACCTGAGGGTTCAAACGGAGAAAATCAAAAAATCTACATCAGGTCACAGAACGAGTCGTGGAGTGACTCTTTGCGTGACTTGAAGGGTCGTTAAGTGACCCATCGTGTGTGCTTTAGTTGGTAAATGTTGCACCTTTATGAGAACCTGACGAGTTGGGGGATGGGTTGTGGTACCACGTCACGACTCGTCAAGTGAGTTGTCGTTTGGAAGGAGGAGGAAGGCCAATGGTGACAACGAGTGGTGGTGACGAGTCATTGAGTAAAGAGATGAACCATGTTGTTCCCCGTCGTGACTGGCTGGATATAAGACCACTATAGGTCACGGCTGGAACTCACGAGTTCTGTCGGCATCCAATGACTCGTGAAGTCCCTCATGCCCAGGACCCAGAAATTTCAATCAATTAGGCCCACAGTGCAAATGAGTGGGACGATAAGTCGTCTTGTTTAGTAACGACTCGTCCAGTTCCTCGTGAGGACTGGCAGGGTCCAAATTTCTGCATTTTTAATAGGGGTGTTTCTGTAATTCCTAAATTTCTAGACCCTAAACTACGTCGTTTTGGGCATATTTTAGAGATAACTAAAGGAATAATTGACTAAGTCTCTTTCATTTTTCACTCAACTCTCGATCTTCGGAGCAAGGAAGTTACAGACAGACTTCTCAGGGCAAAGCTAGGGCATTCAACCTTCTTCTCCAATTCTCAAGGATTTTCTCGGGGATCTTCCACTAGGTAGGTGGGAATTCAACAAGGGAAATGTTCTTCCCTTGTGTCCCCAAAACCCTTCCATAATCTCTTATCAATTCTAGCCCTGAGATTTTGAATTAGAGTAATTTTTCAGTCGAATTCTAATTAATTCATGTGGAATGTCATTCATATTATTTGTTGTTATATTCCCACTACTTAGTGATTGTGTTGATACTTGTTTCCTATAAAATGATTTTAGCCCTAGTTCTTGAATGCAGTAAATAGGGTCTTGCATAATTGATTAGATATTAATATTGCTTGACTCTGTCAGTGTTGGAATTCCCATGTTATTATTGTCATATAAATTTCCAGTCAGTTGCATATGCTAGCTCAGTCTCAGTCAAAATGTTAGTATCTTCAGTATCTTTCAGTAATGTCAGCTGATCCATTTGACTATAGACAGTTCTTGAAGTGTCAGTAATGCCTCCCAGTTATTAGTTATTATTTAGTTCTTTAGATGGTTACGACGCTTACAGATAAGCAGCTCTAACCAGTTTGAGAACTAACAGTATCAGTTTCAGTTTGTTCTCTAGACGGTTACAACGCTTCCAGATAAGCAGCTCTTGCCAGTCTTAGAACACCAGTTACAGTTATCCGGTCCAATAAGACTCTCAGGGTACTTCCATATAAGTATTATTGACTTAGTCTTGGGCCCCAGCTTTGAGCTATCAACTTAGTAGTCACATTAGGACTATCCAGTGGGAGTAAGACTTAGAACCGAGAGGACTGGGGTTCCACCTCACCCAGGTTCCCAGAACTACACTACCACCGTAGGTTATTAGCCCAAATAGGCCTAGAAAGTGATCTAACAGTTCATGCCTTTATACCCTGGCAAGGTATATTGGGTCCTATCGATGGGGCGTGTACATCGAACTCCACGTTTAGCTCACGTGGTTATATGTTGATTGTAGACTCTCTCACTTATCAGTATAGTCTCAGTTCAATTCTGATCATTTTATCTCAGTTCAGTATCTCAATTCCAGGATATGTTTGTGACCATTAGTCAGAGTCATTATTGACAATATTAGTTATAGTTCAGATTTACCAGTTTCCAGTATTTCAGTTGGTCATTTTATGTTATTGTAGTTCAGTTACTTATTCTTTCATGCTTATTGTATCTCTCACTTACTCAGTACATTCAAAGTACTGATGCATACTTTCTATGTTGTATCATCTTATGATACAGGCGTAGGTTCTCAGTCGCAGCATCGTCAGTAGTTTCCTCCGATAATATCAGCAGCAGTGTTATCTAGTGAGTCCTCATCTTCCGAGGAAGATCGTTTTGCTTAGTTAGTTCTTTACTCAGTTAGACTTTAGAGTTAGCTGGGGGCTTGTCCCAGTAACTCATCGGTTAATATTTGGCTTTCATACATAGTTATTCAGTATTGTTTTCAGATATATTGACTCTTTTCAAACCAGTTTCTTGAATAACTTATATTGTCATAAAGCTTCCGCTTATGTTTACTTAGTATACCAGCGCAAATGGTAGACCATGGGTTAGCTTGGGGTCACTTGTGGCACCAAGTACCGTGTCTCGGTCAGGGTGTAGACTCGGGTCATGACAAACTTGGTATCAGAGCATTAGGTTTAGAGTATCCTAGGATGTCTGAAAGTCGCATTAAGTGGAGTCCTTTTCATAGGTGTGAAGCGCGCCACACTTATGACGGGGAGGCTATGAGGTTCTATTAGGAAAACTCCCTTTTGTTCATACTCTTTATCGTGCATTGAAGTCTAATTCCATAAATGTCCTCCTAACACGTGCTCTATTCATTTCAGTGAAACTATGCCTCCAAAACAAGGAAATAGAAGAAGGGCTTGTAATGCTAACTGACCTGCCCCACCAGCTCCAACAGCCCCTCAGGATGACCAAGCTTCCTCAGCAGAATTTCGAGGGGCAATCCATCGACTGGCTCAAACAATGACTAACAAGCTGAACCAGCAGGTGGTTCCAGTGAATACGAACGGGTCTGCAGTAGCTACTAGAGTTCGAGATTTCACCTGAATAAACCCTCCAGCTTTTCATGGATCCAAGGTGAGAGAGGACCCACAGGAGTTTGTAGATGAGGTGCGGAAGATCACCCGAATTATGGGTGTTAGTTCCACGAGAGTGCTGATTTAGCTGCCTACCAGTTGAAAGGGGTGGCTCAGATTTGGTATGACTAATGGAAGGAAGGGAGGCCAGCAACAGCAGGGTCAGTCGAGTGGGAAGAGTTCACCACAACATTTCTAGATAGATTTTTTCCTCAGGAGTTGAGGGAGGCTAAGGTCGCAGAGTTCATGAACTTAAAGCAGGGTAACAGGATTGTGGAGGAATATGTATTGGAGTTCACTCAGTTATCGAGGTATGCTCCAGAGATGGCAGCTGAGCCAAGGGCTCACATGCTTAAATTCACCAATAGGGTATCAAAACCTTGTACTTAAGGAGTGTAGGACCGCGATTCTCATTAAGGACATTGACCTTTTCAGCCTTATCGTTCATGCCCAGCAGATTGAGGCATAAAAGTTGAAGGATATGGAACGGGATAACAAGTGGGCTAGAACGGGTCAATCTGATTATGGCCACTAGAGGTCCGGTGGTAGTATCAACCCACAACAGCAGCAACAGAGTACTCTAGCACCCACCTCAGCTAGCACCTCTTTTTTCCGGTCTCGCAAGGATTATAAGGGTGGCGCATCTGGCTCTCAGTCCTAGAGTCACAGTGCCAGCAATCGCTACCCAGCTTGTCCTAAGTGTGGAAAGAACCATCCAGGTGAATGCCTTCTAGGCAAAGAGGGTTGTTTTGGATGTGGACAGCTAGGTCACCGACTAAAGGAGTGTCTGTCAATAGGATGGGGGAAATCACAGTATACCGCTTCAGCAGGCCATCCAGCTTAGTAGGGTAACACCTTAGGTACAGATGGCGATCAGCGCCAAAACCGCTTTTATGCTTTGTCCTCTCGTCAAGATCAGGATAGCTCCCCTGACATGGTCACGAGTATGTTACGTCTCTTCCATCTAGATGTCTATTCCCTACTAGATCTAGGAGCCACACTATCATTCATGACTCTCTATGTAGTTGTACAGTTTGAAATTAGTCCAGAAGTTCTCTCAGAACTATTCTCAGTCTCTACCCCAGTTGGTGAGTCAGTTAGAGCTAGTCGGGTATATAGAAACTACCCAGTCTCAGTGTTGACTAAAGTCATTCCAACTGATCTAGTAGAGCAAGACATGGTCGACTTCGACCTTATTCTTGGCATGGATTGGTTACACACCGGTAATGCCTCAGTCGACTGCAGAACTAGAGTTGTTAGATTTCATTTCCCAAATAAGCCAATTCTAGAATGGATGGGTAGTATTTTCACGCCTAAGGGTCGGTTTATTTCCTACCTTAAGGCAAGTAAGCTCATTTTGAAAGAGTGCATCTATCACCTAGTTCGGGTCAAATATTCTAGCTCTGAGACCTCATCTATCTAGTTAGTTCCAGTTGTTAGTGAATTCCCTGACGTATTTCCCAAAGATCTTCCCGGAGTTCCTCCCGAGTGGAAAATAGACTTTGGCATAGACCTTCTTCCAAACACTCAACCCATCTCTATTCCTCCTTATAGAATGGCTCCCGCTGAGCTTAAGGAGTTGAAGGAACAGCTAAAAGACCTTCTTAATAAGGGTTTCATCATGCCCAGCATCTCTCCATGGGGTGCTCAAGTGTTGTTCGTGCGAAAGAAAGACGGTACTCTCAGAATGTGTATTGACTACCGTCAACTGAACAAAGTTATAGTTAAGAACAGGTATCCGCTACCTAGGATTGACGACTTGTTCAATCAGCTTCAGTGAGCCAGTTATTTTTCCAAGGTAAACTTCAGGTCAGGATAATATCAGCTTAGAGTCAGGGAATGTGACATATCGAAAACAGCCTTCACGACTCGATATGGTCACTATGAATTTGTGGTTATGTCCTTTGAACAAACTAATGCCCCTAAAACTTTCATGGACCTAATGAACAGGGTATTTAAACAGTATCTAGACATGTTTATCATCGTGTTCATAGACGACATTTTGGTTACTCCAGAAATGAGGAGGAGCATGTTAACCATCTGAGGATAGTGTTGCAGATTCTCAGAGACCACCAGTTGTTCGCTAAATTCATGAATGTGAATTATGGTTGAATTCTATGGCTTTCCTTGGTCATGTGATTTCAGTTGAGGGTATTCAAGTAGATTCTCAAAAGATAGCAGCAGTGAAAGACTGGCCAAGACCTACTTCCCCAATAGATATCAGAAGTTTCCTGGGTCTAGCCGGTTATTACAGATGGTTTGTAGAAGGATTTTCTTCTATTGCATCTCCTTTGACTAAGATAACTCATAAAAAGGTGAAGTTTCAGTGGTTAGATACATGTGAGAAGAGCTTCCAAGAGTTGAAGACCCGACTCACTATAGCTCCAGTTTTGACCTTACTATAAGGAACAGATGGATTTGTGGTCTATTGTGATGCTTGCCTCAGTTATGTTCTAATGCAGCGGGTTAAGGTGATAGCTTATTCCTCCAGACAGCTCAAGGTTCATGGAAAGAATTATCCGACTTATGATCTCGAGTTGGTAGCAGTGGTGTTTGCTCTAAAGACATGGAGACATTACCTCTATGGGGTTCACGTGGATGTTTTTACCAACCACAAGAGTCTCCAATGTGTGTTCAATCAAAAAGACTTGAATCTTCGTCAGAGAAGGTGGTTGGAGCTACTGAAGGATTACGACATGAGCGTGTCATATCACCCAGTCAAGGACAATGTGGTGGCTGATGCCCTAAGCAGGATGTCCATGGGGAGTGTTTCTCATGTTGAAGAGGGCAGAAAAGAACTAGCAAAAGATATTCACAGGTTGGCTCGGTTGGGAGTGCAATTGGTAGATTCAGCTGAGGGCGGAGTAGTACTACAGAGTGGGTCAGAATCCTCGTTAGTTGTTGAGGTTAAGTCAAAGCATGATGAAGATCCCATACTGCTTAAGCTAAAAGAAGCAGTTCTAATAAAAGAAGTGGAGGCTTTTTCCAAAAGGGGAGATGGTGTGCTTCGTTACCAAGGCAGACTATGTGTACCAAATGTAGGTAACTTGAGATAGCAAATACTGGAAGAATCACATAGCTCTAGATATTCTATCCACCCAGGTACCACTAAGATGTATCGTGATCTACAAGAAATCTACTAGTGGAACGGCATAAAGAGAGATATTGCAGAATTTGTGGCTAAGTGCCGAACTGTCAGTAGGTTAAGGTTGAACACCAAAGGCCTGGGGGTATGACTCAAGATATCAGCATACCCACGTGGAAGTGGGAAGAAGTGAATATGGACTTCATTATAGGTCTACCTCATACTCATTGGTAGTATGATTCAATTTGGGTGATAGTAGATCAAATGACCAAGTCAGCACATTTCCTCCCAGTTAAAACTACAGACTCAGTTGAGGATTATGCTAGGCGGTACATCTAGGAGTTAGTCAAACTGCATGGGGTGCCCTTGTCCGTCATTTCATATAGACGCACCCAGTTCACCTCGCATTTTTGGAAGTCATTTCAGAAAGGACTCGGTAGTCAGGTCAAGCTAAGCATAGCTTTTCACCCTTAGACAGATGGAAAAGCAGAGCTGACTATTCAAACCTTAAAAGATATGCTGAGAGCTTTTGTGATCGACTTCAAGATTAGTTGGGATGATCACTTACCTATCATCGAGTTTGCATATAATAACAACTACCACTCCAACATTTAGATGGCCCTCTTTGAGGCATTATATGTGTTACACCCCATAAGTTCCTAGCATTTGACCGATACGTTCATATATATGTTAAGAGTTTTGGAGTATGACCCATATGGAAAAAGGCTAAGGGAATGAACGCATGAGCATGCAATCAAGCGAGCGGGAGGAAAGAGACCGGAGGCAGGCCGCAAGGGGCGGCGTGTCGCGAACCTCCCTCCTCCACAAGGGGCGGCGCATCGCGCCCCTATCCCAGCGTGATAGGAGATGCACCACACACCTTGCCACTGCCTCCTATATATATGTTTTTATGTGTGAAGTTCATTTCATTAGGAAACATTTCATCAAAATAGACCTGCGACCCTTACAGCCTTCTCTCGTGGTTTTCTTTGGTTTTTGGTAGAATTACGCCGTTAATCACAGTCCAAATGCAAATTCATATTGGATAACGAGTTATAGGCCTACGAAAGCATCTCTGCGGAGTTATTTCTTGGAAATTCACTCGGAATACTGGAACCCCACCGAGTAAAGGTTGTCAAAATTACTTCAAATTGAGTCCTAAACGGCTATAGGAAATGGATAATCATTTCTATCTTCTAGACTCTCAAGAGTTTGTGAGTTTTCAGCTGAATTGAATAAAGTTAAATTGTAGTCAATGTTCTTCGAAAGATATTGTTGTTTGTCGATTCCTACTATTGAAATAGCCTTATTCTCTCAACGTAAAGACTGCAATTGAGTGGAATGGCTTTAGGTTGGAAACTGTTTGGGTGAATAAAAGTCGGCATTCAAGGTATGTTAGGGCTTATCTCTTCGGCCAGTTATTCTCGTCATATGGTGATACGACCAGTGTCTTCGAAAGTAGATAATGATCCTATATGTTATGATTAACTGCTGCAAGTAGATAATGATTATGAATGTTGTGGTTAGCTACTATAAGACATAATGAGGTTATACCATAGTATCCCTCATCGAGAGGGTATGCTCTGTGTGACTAATGCTAGGAGCATCATAGAGATTTTCCCAGTTCATTTATTCATTGTTTAGAAGTATCCTGACATTTGTTGTCATGCCAAGGCCTTAAAAGTTTATAGATAGTTGTTGGTCCTGATTTGGTAAGTTGGACAACATAGGGCATAGCTGGGCGATATAACTTTCAGTTTGACGCCTATGCTATCAGTAAAGCTCACCCAGAGGCCATTGGCGTACCTTGACGCCTCCAAGGCCAGAATTTGGATAGGATGGTCTTACCCCTAGAGTCAGCGGCACCAGGGTTGCTTAGTGAATTTAGTGACAACCTGCCATACAGTTGGCTACTGTCAGTGACTACTGGTTTCGGTCGACTTAGTGCTTGTCATACAGGTCACCCAGGAAGTTATTCCAGTTGTGCAAGTCAAATAGACCCGTAGGTATCCTAAAGAAGGAATCTTATTAGTAGTCGGATGTGGGGAAAATGCCCCAACCTGCTTTTATAGATACCCAGGTATAAGAATCACCTAGAGAAGTCATATAAAATCTGAACAGACCAAGTTAATATCTAGGGGACTAGAACCATAGCAGTACGGTATTACCTTCAGGATAAGGATTACAGTAAGATGCCTGTGGAAGGTCAGGGCTGACTGCTCAGGAGCATGTCTAATTAGTAGTAGCCCTACAATTTTTCTAAGCGGAGAGACTAAATAGTTGGTCGCCTGTGACCTTACTGTTCTCTTATGGGCTATCATTATCCTAGCATGATATTCATAGAATCTTTTAGGCCACTCCAGACCTCACCCTATTTTGTCTATACCATTAGAGATTATGATCACTGCCAGGACCCTCTGGTCAGGTGTAGGCACACAAACTGTGCCTATTGGCAACTATATAGACCAGTCTAGGGACGAGAAAGAGTAGCAGTCCCGTTAGGCCTAAGGGAGCCAGATACGCCTTTTGAATGACTAAGTTTGTATATTATAACATAGTGTCCCTAGTTGGGGTAGATCGTGTTTCGTAATGCCTCTTGCCTTGAATAGCTAAGAGGATTGTTTGTAAGGACTAAAGCAGAGCCTATGGGGCCATATTAAAGTCTATTCATTTATGGACTTCTTCTACGCCACAACAGCATTACAGACCCTTCGTAGAGCCTCGTGTGCTCGGGGTATAGTCACAGGGATGAAAAGGACCAAACTCAGTTACAGGAGCCCAGAAGGTTCCGATATACACTCAAGAGACCAAGTATATTCAGTTATAGTTACTGCAGAGCCTCAGGGGCACCAATAGGGGNGAGCCTCAGGGGCACCAATAGGGGTATATAGACTGATTGGTGCCTTCCAAGGCTTATGGGGGCCTGGGTAGGTTATCTCTGTATTGATTGTACCTTCCAGGCTTATGGAGGCCGGGTTAGGTTCTTGTTTGTGTACTTTTTTGCTCGATATAGCTTATGAATGTGTAGTCGTACATTTTTAGCTCATCCTCGTGTTGTGTTTTACTAGATGCAGATTATGGGTAAGAAAGCTTACAGGTTAACTTCTGCCCCTTCTTGCTATTCACTTTCAGTTCTTTATCAGCTTTTATTCAGCTTTATTATTGCTTTACATATTCAGTACATATTATACTGACGCCCACGCATGGGGAGTTGCATACTTGCCTGCAGGTTTAGACAGATAGGTTTTGGGATCTCCTAGCAGCTATTCAGAGTCTGCATATGGTCTAGCTCCTTTCATTCGGAGTTTCCAGGTTATAGGGGTTACTTGTCTTTTATTGTATAGCATTTGGGTAGACCGGGACCCTGTCTCGGCCAATATTCTCCTTCTTAGAGTCTTGCAGACTATAGTCTTGTTACACCCCGTAAATTCTCGACACGTAGATGGCCTACTCGCATGTTGGTTAAGAGTTTTAGAATGCCATACATGCTAGAAAAAGACCCGGGGAAAGATCGGACAAGCGCCAAGTCGGCGCGTCGCAAGGCAAAATGC
>JACEIK010017006.1:0-13703 GCA_018107945.1 Datura stramonium
CTATGGAGTTTACCAGACTATCAAAGTATGCTCCAGAGGTAGTAGCTGAGCCAAGGGATCGTATGTTGAAGTTCGTTATTGGAGTATCTAATCTGGTCCTCAAGGAGTGCAGGACCGCGATGCTGATCAAGGACATGGACCTCTCTAGACTAATTGTTTTTGCCCAGCAGATTGAGGCAGAGAAGCTGAAAGATGTGGAACGTAAGAACAAGCGGGCAAGAACAGGTTATTCAAATTTTTGCCACCAAAGATCTGGTAGTGGTAGCCGCCCACAACAGCAACAACAGCAGCAATAGCAGAGGGCCCTAACACCTAGCTCACCCAGCGCCCCAACCTTTCGATTCCGCCAGGATCGGAGGGGTGGGTCATCTGACACTCAGTCTCAGGCTCATAATACAGGGAATAGGTATCCAGTTTGCCCCAAGTGTGGAAAGAATAATACTGGAGAGTGTCTACAGGGTAGGGAGGGCTGTTTCGGTTGTGGACAATTCGGACATCGAATTAAGAAATGTCCGTCAGTAGGGCGGGGAAGATCATAATCCACTACCTCATCAGCTCCAGCAGGCCGACCAGCTCAGCATGCTAATTCATCAGGTACATATGGCGGTCAGCGCCAGAATCATTTCTATGCTCTATCTTCTCATTAGGATCAGGAAAGCTCGCATGACGTAGTTACTGGTATGTTATGTCTCTTCCATCTTGACGTATATGCCCTCTTAGATCCAAGAGCTACTCTTTCATTCATAACTCCATATATAGCGGTTCAGTTCAATATAAGTCCAGAGGTCCTCTCAGAATCATTCACAGTCTCCACCCCAATTGGCGAGTCAGATAGAGCCAGCCGAGTGTATGGAAATTGCCCAGTCTCAGTCCTGAACAAAGTAATTCTAGCTGACCTCGTAGAGCTTGACATGGTCGACTTCGACCTTATTCTCGGCATGGATTGGTTATACTCCTGCTATGCCTTAGTTGATTGCAGAACTAGAGTTGTCAAGTTCCAGTTTCCTAATGAGCCAGTATTAGAATGGACGGGCAACAGTTCAATACCTAAGGGTAGGTTTATTTCCTACCTTAAGGCCCAGAAACTCATTTCCAAAGGATGTCTATATCATCTGGTTCAGGTCAAGGATTCTAACTCTGAGACCCCAGCCATCCAGTTAGTTCCAGTTGTCAGCGAGTTCCCAGATGTATTTCCTGAAGATCTTCCTGGAGTTCCTCCTGAATGGGAAATAGACTTCAGAATAGATCTCCTCCTAGGTACTCAGCCTATCTCCATCCCTCCTTATAAAATGGCTCCAGTTGAGCTTAAGGAGTTGAAGGAGCATCTAAAAGATCTTCTTGACAAAGGTTTTATCAGACCCAACATCTCTCCCTGGGGTGCTCCAATGCTATTCATGTGTAAGAAAGATGGTACCCTCAAAATGTGCATAGATTACCGTCAACTGAACAAGGTCATAGTTAAGAACAAGTACCCTCTGCCCAAAATTGATGATCTGTTTGATCAACTTTAGGGAGCCAGTTGTTTCTCCAAGATTGATCTCAGGTCAAGGTACTATCAGTTAAGAGTTAGAGAGAGTGACATATCGAAGACAACATTCAGAACTCGGTATGGTCACTACGAGTTTGTGGTGATGTTCTTTGGACTCACAAACGCCCCTACAGCCTTTATGGACCTGATGAACAAAGTCTTCAAGTAGTATCTGGATATGTTCGCCATTGTATTAATAGACGACATTCTGGTATACTCTTATAATGAGGAAGAGCATGCAGATCACCTAAGGATAGTGCTTCAAACATTTAGAGACCGCCAACTATTTTCCAAAATTCAGTAAGTGCAATTTTTGGTTGAAGTCCATGACTTTATTATGTCACGTGGTCTCTGGTGAAAGAATACAGGTAGATCCTCATAAAATAGCAGTAGTGAAGGATTGGCCCATACCTACCTCTCCTACTGAAATCAGGAGCTTCCTCAGCTTAGCGGGTTATTACCGACGGTTTTTGGAAGGTTTCTCCTCCATAGGATCTCCCCTGACCAAGTTAACCCAAAAGAAGGTGAATTTTCAGTGGTCGATTGAGTGTGAGAAGAGTTTTTAGAAGTTGAAGACTCGACTCACTACTGTTCCAGTGTTAACCTTGCTGAAAGGATCAGATGGGATGGTTGTTTATTGTGATGCTTCCAGAGTTGGACTCAGTTGCGTTCTAATGTAGCGGGGCAAAGTGATAGCCTACGCCTCCAGACAACTCAAAGTTCATGAGAAGAATTATCCAACTCATGAATTGGAGTTGGCAGTGGTGGTATTCGCGTTAAAAATATGGAGACACTACTTGTACGGGGCTCACATTGATGTGTTCATGGATCACAAGAGCCTTCAGTGTGTATTCAGCCAGAAGGACCTAAACCTGCATCAGAGGTGGTGGTTGGAGCTGCTAAAGGACTATGAAATGAGTGTGTTGTATCACCCGGGCAGGGCCAATGTGGTGGCTGACGCCCTAAGTAGACGGTCTATGGGAAGTGTAGCTCACATTGAGGAGGACAAGAGGGAGCTAGCGAAAGAAGTTCACAGGCTAGCCCGATTAGGGGTGCAGTTGGTGGATTCAGCTGAAGGTGGCATGGTAATGCAAAGCGGGTCGGACTCATCCTTGGTAGTTGAAGTTTAGTCCATACAAGATGAAGATATAGTTCTACGTAAACTTAAAGAAGCAGTTCTCAGAAAGGAGGTCGAGGTTTTCTCCCAAGGGGGAGATGGGGTGCTTCGTTATCAGGGCAGGTTGTGTGTACCGTATGTTGGTGAGTTGAGCCAACATATACTGGCTGAGGCACACAACTTGAGATACACCATTCACCCCGGCGCTACCAAAATGTACCGCGATTTGTGGGATATTTACTGGTGGAACAACATGAATAGAGACATTGCTGAATTCATAGCCAAGTGCCCAAACTACAAGAAAGTCAAGGTAGAGCATCAAAGGCCAGGAGGCATGACCCAAGATATCAGTATACCCATGTGGAAGTGGGAAGAAGTGAATATGGATTTCATTATGGGTCTACCTCGGACTCACCGACTGGTAGTTGATCGGAGACTAAGTTAGCTCATTTCCTCCCTGTTAAAACCACAGACTCGGCTGAGGACTATGCCAAACTTTACACCTGAGAGTTAGTCAGACTTTATGTGGTGCCTTTGTCTATCATTTCAGATAGGGGAACGCAGTTCACCTCACACTTCTGGAAGTCCTTTCAGAAGGGGCTTGGCACTCAGGTCAAACTCAGCATTTCTTTTCACCCACAGACCGATGAGCAAGTGGAGCAGACCATTTAGACCCTAGAAGATATGCTAAGAGCGTGCGCAATTGATTTTAAGGGTAATTGGGATGAATACTTGCCTCTTATCGAGTTCGTGTACAACAACAACTACCATTATAGCATCCAGATGGCCCCATTTGAAGAATTGTATGTTAGAAGGTATAGATCTCCTATAGGGTGGTTTGAACTTGGGGAAGCTACCTTGATAGGGCCAGAATCGGTTCACAAGGTAATGCAAAAAGTTTAGCTCATCCGGGAAAGATTGAAAACAGCTCAGAGCCACCAGAAATCTTATGCTGATGCGCGGAGAAGAGAGTTGGATTTTGTAGTTGATGACTAGACATACCTGAAAATTTCGCCCATGAAAGGGGTGATGAGGTTTAGAAAGAAGGGGAAACTCAGTCTGAGGTATGTGGGACCTTATAGAATTTTGAGGCGTATCGGCAGTGTGGCCTATGAGCTAGAGTTTCTTCAGAACTAGCAGCTGTACATCCAGTTTTCCATGTGTCACTTTTGAAGAAGTGCATCGGAGATCCAACCTCAGTTGTGCGATTGGACAGTGTAGGAATATATGATAGTCTCTCATATGAGGAAGTACCAGTCCAGATCCTTGACCGTTAGGTTCGTAAGCTGAGGAACAAGGAAATATCTTTAGTCAAGGTCTTTTGGTGAAATCAGCAGGTTGAGGGAGCTACGTGGGAGGCAGAAGCGGATATGATGGACAAATACCCGCACTTGTTCTCTACCGACTCTGTTGTACCTTGAAATGTTAATTTTGCCTTAGGAACTGATCTAGTTGTTGAATTAAATTCATGTGTATAAGTTTCTTTTACGACTTTGGATGTATGTATGAAAAGTAAATTCAGTTCAGTTTTGTATTTTTGAAATGAAGGTAGTAATTCCGACAGTTTTGGAGTTAAATGAGCAGTATTTGGAGATTTTGATTGTTAATTTTTTGGTTCCTATGAGTTTTCTAACATTCAAGGATGAATGTTTCCAAGGAGGAGATATTGTAACACCACGGAAGCTCAAAATTAATATCCGGGACTCAAATAAAAAAATTTGGAAAACTGTAGAAATATTTCTAAATGACCCACCAAACGTGTCGTTAAGGGACCCAATGACTCGTTAGGTCAATCGTGAGAAGGATGCCTAAGAAAAAGTCAGTGTTCCCAACGGACGACCTCACGATTCGTGGTTAGGTCCCACGACTCGATGAGTCACTTGTTGTCACGTCGGAATCCATAAACTTGAGAATTTGGTAGTGTACTTGACGAATGGGGGCAACGAGTCCCCAGTAACGACTCGTTATGTCCCCCGTTACCAGCCCCAATTAATTTTTTTGCTAGTGTATCTGACGGGCGTGACCACGAGTCTTGGTCAGTCACCACGACCCATTAGGTTACCCGTTAGGGTCACCTGACAGTTTTTCCTAGCGATTTCCTAAGGGTTATTTAGTAATTTTATGCGCTCCCAAGCTTTAAACTACGTCATTTTAACATTTATTTCAGATGTTTTAGTGGGGGTAATGAGCTCTTTTCCTCATTCCCCACTCAAACTTTCACGAAGCAGAATGTAGAGTTCCTCTCAGAGCAGTTCAGAGCCTTAGCTAGGGTAGATCTTTCTTCTTCGATTCTTCAGCAATTTCTCCAGGCTTCTTCGTCAGGTATGTGGGTATTCAACAAGGGAAACTATTCTTCCCTTGTGTCCCCCCAAAATTCTTCCATAACTTCTCAATTAGTTTTAGCCCTGAGTTTTCGAATACGAAGAAATTACATGTTATTATTCGTCAATCTCCCATAGAATGATATTCTCATGTATTATTGATATGAATTGCATCAGTTCTTACTTAAATTATTGAGATTCTTTCAAGAACGAATTGAAGCCCTGAATTCTTGTATGAAGATGATTTTTCTTGAAAATGTCGCTCTAGTGAATTAAGCATGTTTGGGATGAATTTTCCTTGAAACTATTTTATATATATGAAACGAGCAGATATTCCATTAATAAGAATAATTTTAGACTTGATAAATTAGTTTTCTTGAATTTTTGAGTTGTTGCTATATTACAGAATTCCTGTGTTGTTGGAATGAGTCAAATTCTCTATTAGCTGCTTAATAGTTTAGTTTAGTTAGAATGTAGAATCCATTCAGAACTATGCAGAAATTGTCAACTAATCAGTTTGACTCTAGAAATTCTCGAGGTGTCAGTAGTACCTCCCATATATCAGAATTAGAATCAGAATTTAGTTATTGGTCCATTAGGCGGTCATGACATTCTAGTATATAGCTTTGACCAGCCCTAGGACCCTAGTTCAGTTACATCTTGTTCTTAGACGGTTACGACACTTCCAGATAAGCAGCTCTGACCAGTCTAGAACCCAGTTTCAGAATCTGGTCCGATAAGACTCTTAGGGTACTTTCAGTTATAAGTCTTTGACTAGTCTTGGGCCCCAGACCAAATTTTTCTGCATTTTTGCAGAAAACAAGATGTACCATTTGATCTTGCATGCATGGAATGGGGAGGTTTAGAATAGGTTAAGCACCCTTAAAATCTTCTAACGGAGCTTAAAATGAAGTAGTATAGAACCTAGGTGCTTAGAAATTACGAAAACACCCTTACTAAAATGTAAAAATAATAGACACGACCAGTCACCACGAGGGACACCATGACTCGTGCTAAACTTAACGACTCTTGGTGACACAGTTGTGATGAACACTGTCCAAATTTTAAACATCTAGCCTGCTCCTGAACATGACCAACTCCACGAGTTGTGGAGTCACTTCACGACTCATGGCTGCCTCTCGTGGCTCCGAGAATTTAAACCTTGAACCATAGACCATCTTGACCACGACTCACTTAAAGACTCGTTGATTCTCTCATGGTCACCCCCTGACCACGAGTTCTTTTCAATTCTCCCTTCACTTCATGAGTCACTTAACGACTCGTGAAGTCTCCTCACAAGTCACTGGACAACTCGTCCTGTGACCTGGTGCAAAATTTTCTATTTTTCTCCGTTTAAACCCTCGGGTTTGATCTTAGGGCTTTTGGGGTATTACAATATCTTCCCCTTGTGAACATTCATCCTCAAATGTGAATGAACATACTGAAAAACTGGGGAAAAGAACTGACATCTCAAATACTGAATATCTAAAGCCGAAAACTAACGGAGTGATTGACCCCGGATTGAGATACATGACTGAACTAAATTCATGAATAACACATATATATGTTAACATAAAAGAAACTGGAACACATGAATTGAACATGAAACTGAATAGAGTACTGAGGAGGAAACTGGTACCTCAAGCTGGAATTGAATAGGAAGGGAATAAATGCGGGTATTTAGACATCATATTTGCTTCGGCTTCCCACGTAACTCCCTCAACATGCTGGTTTCTCCACGAAACCTTTACTGAAGCTACCTCTTTTCTTCTTAGCTTCTGAGCCCGATGATCATGTATTTCAATCAGAACCTCCTCGTAGATAAGTCTATCTTTCACACCTATGCTCTCCACCGGAACAACCAAAGCTGGATCATCCTTGCACTTCTTTAAAAGACACACTGGAAAACTGGATGTCCCGAAGCCAATTTTGAGGGCAACTCCAACTCATAGGCTACCTTGCCAACATGTCTCACAATTTTTTATGGGACAACATAGTGAGGACTAAGTTTCCCCTTCCTTACGAATCTCATCACTCCCTTCATGGGAGATACCTTCAGAAACACCCAATCATCAACTTTGAACTCAAGTTCTCTCCTCCTCACATCCGCATAGGACGTTTGGTGAGGTGAGCCATTTTTAACCTTTCCATAATAAGCTAAACTTTCTCCATAGTCTCATGAACTTAATTTTTCCCTATCAACATAGCTTCACCGACTTCAAACCAACCAATAGGTGATCTACATCTTCGCCCATAAAGAGCCTCAAACGGAGCCATCTGAATGTTGGAATGGTAACTGTTGTAATATGAAAATTCGATGTGAGGTAAATGATCATCCCAACTACCCTTGAAGTCAATTACACACGCTCTCAACATATCCTCAAGAGTCTGAATGGTCCGTTCAGCTTGACCGTCTATTTGCGGGTGAAAAGTTGTACTAAGCTTGACCGGAGTACCAAGTCCCTTTTGAAATGATCTCCAAAACTAGGAGGTAAGCTGAGTACCTCTATCTGATATGATAGACAAGGGCACTCCATGCAACCAAACTAACTCCCAAATACGTAATTTAGCATAATGCTCTGCTGAGTTAGTAGTCTTGACCGACAGAAAATGAGCTGCTTTAGCCAACCTATCCACAATCACCCATATGGAGTCATACTGTCGACGAGTATGAGGCAACTATTATGATATCCATATTTATTTCCTCCCACTTCCAAGTAGGGATACTAATGTCTTGAAGCACACCCCCAAGTCTTTGATGCTCAACTTTCACCTGTTGACAATTCGGACACTTAGCCACAAACTCTGCTATGTCCCTCTCCATGCCATTCCACCAATAGACTTCTCGTAGGTCATGATACATCTGGGTGGAACCTGGATGTATAGAATATCTATAACCATAAGCCTCATGCAACATTCGCTCCCTGAAGTCATCAACACCCGCAATATACAAACGACCCTGATATCGTAGTATGTCATCTTCCCTTTGGGAGAAGGCCTCCACCTGCTGATTCTGATTAGCTTCCTTCAACTTTACCAAAATAGGATCCTCGTCTTCTCTAGCCTTGAATTCGGTCACCAAGGAAGATTCTGATCCATCCTGAACAATGACACCACCATTTGTCAAGTTAACAAGATGAACTCCTAGTCGTGAAAGCCGATGAACATCCTTCACTAACTCTTTCCTCTCCTCATCTACATGGGACACACTCGCCATAGAAAGACTGCTAAGAGCATCTGCCACTACATTGATCTTGCCCGGATGGTGAAGGACACTCATATCGTAATTCTTAATTAGCTCCAACCACCTTCTTTGACGTAGATTTAGATCCTTCTGAGTAAACACGTATTGTAGGCTTTTGTGGTCCATAACACATCCACATGGACCCTGTATAGATAGTGCCTCCAAATCTTCAAGGAAAATACTACCGTCGCCAACTCATGGTCGTGAGTCGGATAGTTCTTTTCATGGAATTTCAGCTGCCTAGAAGCATAGGCTATAACCTTACCATCCTGCATTAATACATAACCAAGGTTGATCCTTGAGGCATCACAATAAACCACAAACCCATCGATACCATTAGGTAGAGTCAACACTGGTGCTGAGGTGAGTCGAGTCTTCAACTCTTGGAAACTCTTCTCATAGGCCTCCAACCATTGAAACTTCACTTTCTTCTGGGTCAACTTAGTCAACAGTGCTGCAATGGATGAGAATCCTTCCACGAATGTCCTATAATAACCAGTCAAGCCCAAGAAAATCTTGATATCCGAAGGACTCATTGGTCTAGGCCAATTCTTCACAACTTCTATCTTTTGAGAGTCCACCTGTACACCCTCACTTGACACCAAATGACCCAAAAATGTTATCTAGTCCAATCAAAACTCACACTTGCTGAATTTAGCATACAACTGGTGGGTGGAGGCTATCAATTTGATTTCATAACTAGTTGGTACGTTCGACTAATAAAAAGAAGTTCTCTTTCTAGATCCTTAAGAGTCTGTAGCACCGCGCTCAAATGAGCGACATGCGCCTCCTCACTCTGAGAGTATATAAGAATGTTTTCAATTAACACAATTATGAACATGTCCAAATACAGCTTGAACACCCTGTTTATTAAATCCATAAAAGCTGCAGGAGCATTTGTTAGTCCAAAAGACATAACTACAAACTCATAGTGACCATATCGAGTCTTGAAGGCTATCTTCGGGATGTTACTCTCTCTAACCTTGAGCTGATGATATCTGGATCTGAGGTCTATCTTTGAAAAACACTTGGCACCCTAAAACTAGTCAAACAAGTAATCAATTTTGGGGAGGCGATCCCTATATCTCAAAACTCCATCCTCAGTTACTTGGAAATCTGTCACTTTCCCTCGCTGAGCCTTATCTCTGAGCTGAACCAGACTAGGATCTTCATACTTCCATTTTTTCACTTCCACCACCATTGATGACATTACGGTATTCTAAAATTCACACTTGCTGAATTTAGTGAAAAACTGGCGGTCCCTAAGAGTCTTCAAAACTATCCTCAAAAGTGGTCTTCATGTTCCTCGTCTATTCTGGAGTAGACCAGAATATCATATATTAAAACAATAATGAACATGTCTGGATACTATTTGAATACCCTATTCATCAAGTCCATAAAAGTTGCAGGAGCATTCGTTAGTTTAAAAGACATAACCATAAATTTGTAGTGACCATACCGAGTTCTGAAGTGTATTTTTGGAATGTAACATTCTCTAACCCTGAGCTGATGGAATCATGATATGAGATCTATCTTGGAAGAATAGCTAGCTCCCTGAATTTGGTTGAACAAGTCATTAATACTAGATATGGGATACATATTCTTGACTGTTACCTTATTCAACTGACAATAGTCGATGCACATTCTGAGTGTACCATCCTTATTTTGCACGAACAAGACTAGAAAGCCCATGGAGAGATGTTGGGTTTAATGAAACCCTTATATAAAAGGTCCTATAGCTATTCTTTTAACTCTTTAAGATCAGTTGGAGTCATTCTGTAAGGAGGAATTGATATAGGCTGGGAATCAGGAACAAAGTCTATGCCGAAGTCTATTTTACGCTCGGAAGGAACTCGAAGAATATCTTCAGCAAACACAGTTGCGAACTCATTTATGATTGGAACTGGCTGAACAATTTGGGTTTTGGAACTAGAATCCTTGACCCTGACCATGTGATATATGTACCCCTTTGAGATTATTTCCTAACCTTAAGGTAGGAGATAAACTGACCTTTAGGCGCTGAAGTACTACCCTTCCATTCTAGGACTGGTTCGTTAGGAAAACTAAAACTAGTTATGTAATCAACTGAGGTGTAACAAGGATGAAACAAGTCCATGACAAGAATGGGGACAAAATCGACCATATCTAACTCTACTAGATAAACTGAGGTGACTTTATGTAACACTATGACCAGAAAATTTCTATATACTCGACTGGCTCTAACAGACTCACCAACTGGAGTGGAGACTGAAAATGGCTCTAATAGATTTTCTCGACTAATATCAAATTGGACAACAAGATAAGGAGTCACGAAGGAAAGTGTGGCTCCTAGATCTAGTAAAGCATAAATATCTCTTTGAAAGAGATGAAAATATAATACCCTGAAAGCCCTAAGATCAGACCCGAGGGTTGAAACAGAGAAAAAAGGAAAATCTGCAACAGGTCTCAGAACGTGTCGTCAAAACACCCGTCATTTACCTAATTAGTCATTAAGTGACTCTTTGTTTTGCTAACGAGTCAGAAAATCACCCATCATTTGCCAAAATCAAAATATCCCCTAATGAGTCAGCAACGACTCATATTTGCCTAACGAGTCATCAAACGACTCATCATTTGCCTAACGAGTCATCAAACGACTCGTGGTTTGTGGAAATATTTTTTTTTGATAGTCATGATAGATTAAGGAAATGACTCATAATTTTCCTATCAAGTATTTAAGTGACCCGTGGTTTGAGAAGAAGTATAAACTTCGAGTGTAATTCACAGATTAAGAAAACGACTCATCATTTTCCTAACGAGTCGTCAAACAACTCATCGTTTTTGGCAGTATAAGATTTTTTGTCAAACCATTAAGGGAATTTTCATAATTTCTAGGCTCCTAAGTCCTATACCACATCATTTTAAGCTCAGTTAGATGGGTTTAAGAGTGCTAAATCTATCCTAAGCCTCACCATTCCATGCATGCAAGTTTAGAGTTCTTCCTTGGAGATCAAGCTTGAGGAATTCTCCAATCTTCTCCAATTCCCTCTGGAATTTCAAAGAAGAGTGTAAATTATATTTACCCAGGTATGTAGGGTTGTGAATGAGAGTTCCTCTTCACTCTCATGCCCCAATTCCCCTCTAGGTTTAAGAATTCAAGTATTAAAGTGATTTGATGATCTCATGGGGTTTAACCCATGTCCATGGAATTCTCTTTGATTATACTATGGGGTCAATTCCCTTTATGTTTTAAATGATATTCTAAGACTTATGGGCAGATTTTATACACAAATTGATTATGAATTTTATGGTTTCAAATCTAGATCAAAATATGCCCAATTATGCAAGGTTTCAAAAAAATTTAAGTTATGATTCTATTATGATTTTAAATCTTACTAAGCCTAAATTATGATTTATGATTCATGTTATGATTTCTCTTCAAGCACGCTTCATGAATTTATGAATATCAAGTATATGATTTTTTTTACAAGTATGCATGATTTTCATGGTTGATGGATTTATGACTTATGGGCCTTTGTTCGTGGATAAGCATGTATTACAAATGGGGATCAATGATGTTATTATTTATTTGGCCATGAACTTCATGAATAAATGCACGTTTACTATACGAGCCCTCATGTGCATATTTTTAGGAGTAGTGTCTAGTACCGAGTAGACCTGACGTTCAAAGAAAAACCCCGTGGTCTCAAAACTATGTGCCACCGTCCCCTTGCCTGACAAGCCAGGGGCAGTCCTAACAACTTGAGCGAAATGGTGGGGCATCATATAAGCTCTATCATGATGGTGTCAGTTAAGACACTTAAAGTGTCCTCCAATTATTCCTCATGATTTATGCATTTTCATGTTATGTTACTTTGGCTCAAGCTATGTTTTATAAAGTTTCTCTTATGATTATTTTTATGAATGGATTGTGAATGGGTTGCAAACCATGAGCCCTCATGTGTATATTATGATATTTACTTCACATTCATGCTGTCCTATTATTAGGACTCTTATGCATTTTTAACTATCCATTTTACTTACCTTGCATACTCGGTATATTTCAAGTATTGACTGCATACTTTATGCTATATCATCTCATGATACAGGTCTGAGGGGTCATTCTCAGCCGCACCACTAGTCTTGCTTTCCCCTAAGGTCTGTCTAGCCAGTGTTGGTGAATCCTCATCCTTCGAGGACATTTAGTTATCCATTTTTATGTGCTTTCAGTTACAGACTTTGTCGAGCTAGTTGGGGATATTATCCCATCAACTCATCAGTTATGTTAAAGGCTTTTCAAACATTATGTAGAAACCAACTTGTCATTATTGACTCTATTTTAGATTGATATGTATGCAGACTTCCTCTTAAGAATGTTTTATTATATTAGTATCTACTTATAGTATGCTCTTAGTTATTATGTTTATTCCATGAGTCGACTTAGAGCCCCTCGGGGTTCCTTGTCCTATGTCTCTATCCGGACCTATGTCTGAGTCATGACAGTAACATACTAGTGACTACGTCAGGTGAGTTCTCCCAGTCCTAGTGTGAGGATAGGGGATAGAATCAGTTCTAGAGCTGACCGCCACCTTTACTAGAGGTAGTACCTTACTGAGCTGAGCGACCGCTGCTGATGTAGTGGATTGGGCCTTTCCCCGTCCTACTGATGGGAAATCCCTCAACTTGTGACCCAGCTGTCCGCAATGAAAATAACCCTCCTTGACCAGACAACACCGACCCAGATGGTTCTTACCATACTTAGGACGTACTAAAAAAGTGTAGCTACTGGAGATATGGCTCTGAGATTAGGAGCTTAATGCTCTACCCCTCTAATCCTTATAGGTCTTGGAAGAAGCAGCGCTGGATTAAAAGGGTGCTGGATTTCTCTATTGTTGTTGTGGGCGACTACCATCGGCCGATCTCTATTGTAAATATTCGAACTGAGTTGTCCTTGCTTTTCCTCTCTATCTCCTCCAATTTCTCTACCTCTATCTACTATGCACATATTATAAGTATGGAGATGTCCATATCATTGATGAGCATGGCAGTCCTGCACTCCTTAACCACCAAGTCTGAAACTCCAGTTACAAATTTTAGCATGCGAGCCCTCCGCTCGACTACCATCTCCAGAGCGTATTTTGATAGTTGAGTGAACTTTAAGGCATACTCCTACACCGTCATGTCATTATATTTTAGATTGATGAATTCCACAATCTTAGCTTGCCTTAACTCCAATGGAAAGAACCTTTCCAGAAACACGGTCACAAACTCATCCCACTTCACCGAACCTGCACCAATGATGTTGGGCATATTTCTTATGCACATTTGCCATATATTTACACACATTTTGCTTTTTTTTGAGTTCTGTTCGGCTGTCTGGATGACTACACGCAAGTGCACGTGGTCGAACAACTAGTAAGCCAAGTATCGATCCCACAGGGACTGGACTAGGGGGCAAAATCTACTCAAGTGTCAATTTACTGTAACTCTAAAAATGCAGACAACAATGTAAAG
>JACEIK010017007.1:0-13703 GCA_018107945.1 Datura stramonium
GTTATTTAATTATTGATAAAATTTGATTTTAGTTCTTGTATATTTAATTAAACTCATATTTTCTTTAATTAGTCAAAATATATATTTTTGGTCTTCTTATGTAGAAAACACATTGCATCAAGATACTTTTAGAACTATATTACCCATTACTTCAAATCATGAAAATTGGAGAGACCCTATCAATTTATTCAGTGAATTCTTTTAAAAAAAACACTGGTATATTTTCATCGGTTATTTTTCACGCGAAAATTATGAAAAATATATATAATTTTTTTAAATCGATGGATGTTCATCGGTTAATTTCGCATGAAAATTATTATTTGTAATGCTGCTATTTTTCACGAAATTATGAAAAAGATATGTAATTTTTTTAAATCGATGAATGTTCATCGGTTAATTTCGCATGAAAATTATTATTTGTAATATTTGCTTTAAAAGAAAACTTAAAGGAGCTACTACTAAAACATATAATTATTGTTTTATAATTTAAAAAGAAAAAGAAAACATTATGTAATTGTTAATACCCCAAAATACTCTCACAACGTCATTTGAACTGGAGGAAACAAATATAAAATATCTAAGAACTGTCAATGTGTCTATAATTTATCATAATAACTTCAACACTGTTGTCGATTTTGTCAAACATTAATTGAAGTTGCTACAACTCACGCATTTGTTAAAAAAATCTATATTTCAGTAATTTCTTACTTTTTCAAAAATCAGATCTGTTTACTTTATTTATTTTTTAGTTAAAGTTGCTGCAACAACTTCCACAAATGCTTAAAATAATCAAACAACTATTGAGATTTTGCGACAAATCTATTAAATTGCTGCAACAACTTCCTTAGATGTTGCAAAAAAAATCGAACAACTAAGTTCATCCCTGTAGTTATTTCCAATCAAAGTTGTAACAACCTTGAAATCAAGCACCTATTACAATTTCTTTTATTCACTCTTTGATTTCATCAAATAATTGTTGAATTAAAGTTGTCGGATAACTCACCCTCTGCTAAATAAATAACACTCACCATATGTTATTTTCATTTATTTTAAATGATTTGATAAATTAATATTTCATTCTTAATGTGTGTAGATAAAATGCCTTAAAAGGAGCAAGAAATATTGTAGAAGTGTTGTTGATTTTAGAAAATAAAAAGAGATAGGACGCAACTACACGCACAATCACACACACAAAAAAAGATGAATAATTTATTATTTTCTCTATAAAACTTGTCATTATCCATTTAAGATTTGATCTTGGTATTAATAATTAAAATAGGACTTCCAATTGAAAATATATTACTAGTACTATTTATTCTCCTTAAAGAAAATCAGAATAATATTTTTAAAAAAAAATCATATTAGTTTAATCAAGGAAAACAATTTTTACTAATCTCAATTCAATAAACGTTATGTAAATTCATAAATATATTTAGAATTTAGAATTTGTGAAGTTTAAAAACTATATTAAATTAATATTGTAATAATTAAATTTATGATTAAATAATTGTTGATATTTAGTAAAGCTATTAGAATTTTGTGAATAGTTGATCAAGTCTCTAAAACTGGATAAAAGCCCAATCTTTTTAATTACCCAATTTAAAGAAGAAAGTGTTCGCTTTTGATGTTTAATTAATTTATAAAATAAAATTTTAATTAATTATGTGTTACTGACAGTCAAAATATATATTTTTATCCTTTATCTAAAATAAATAGTATCAAGAAAATTCAAAAACTATAATAACAACTATCAAAAGAGCACAAAAATAGACGAACTAAAATGGGGGACTCCATTGATTTTGTAAAAGATAGAGAGAGACTAAAATTTGCTGATTTTTTAACAGAAAAATCGGTGAATTTCCATCTTTTACTTTTCCCGCTAAAATGTACGAAAACTATGAAAAGAAATTATTTTTTTAAAAAAAATTGGTGGATGTTCGTTGGCCAATTTCATGTGAAAATTATTATTATTCATTATATTTATTTTTAAATAAAAATCGTAATGGAGTTGCGCGTTAATAACATAAGTAGTTATGTCACCCGAAAATACTCTTGCCATTTCACCTACCAATAATTAATTAGCTTCTATTAAAATTTAAACTACATATTTATCCTCATCCATTAAAACTCTCCTATGCCAAATGATGTAACCCTATAAAATCCCTACTACACCAAGCTCATATTTCATCTCTTCGAGTACAAAAAAGAAATATCACCATTATTATTAATCATGACAAAGAAAATTGCGTTATGTTCTTGTCGCTGTATTTTCCTATTTGTCAATTTATGTGTCAGTAAGGAGGAACGATATCCTCCAACCGAAAGTGCCTACACAAGCCAAAGGAGAAGATTGGTGGTTTCCATGGTTTCGTTTTTTTTATCCCCCGGCCACGTTTTCATCCTCATCCATGGCCATTTGTTCATCCTCCAATGCCCGCCGGTGGTTTTCATCCTCATCCAAGGCCATTTGTTCATCCTCCGATGCCAACACGCTTTCATCCTAAGTTTCCCTTATTATCCATGGCCATTCATGCATCCACCGGGCCCATCTCCACCTTAAAGGAGAAAATTAAAAATATTCACTAATGAACTAATTAAGTGATTGATCAATATCTTAATTGATCACCGCATATTTTTGATCTTGAGGTTAATCAATATCTTTAAGATTCAGTTTTAGAGAAGTATGCAGATTTATGAATTTTCAAGTAGTTTCGTTCGTAAGAAAATTGTTTAATTTCGCTTATCATTAAATAAAAAATTTAAGTTTCTTTTCTTAACATGTGCATTGTTTTAATTTTATACTATTGCTTATTAACATATTTTTTAAGTGGTAAATAAATTATTCTATTTATGATGCTCTGTAATATTATATTTGAATATTTATGAAAAATAGAATTTTTCAAATATGTAAAAAATAATTATTTAAGGTGTATGAATTATCAGTTTTCAAATATTTCACTACATATAATTTATGAGTCGTTATGTTCTTATTAGTTTGTTTAAAATAAAAAAGGCCTCCTTCTTTGACTACTACCGCCTTAGTGAAAGAAATGAAGATCTCGCATATAGTTAGGCAATCGGCGTAAGTAATATTTTTATATTTTAAATATTATTTAATTTAAAATTATTAAACACTTGTCGCTAATTTATTACTAAATAGTTCTTAATTGATAGAGTTTTTTTCTAATATAATTTATCATTAAATAAACCAAGAATGAATATTTACTATTTAATGATAGCAGTTATGTCACTAATTTATTCTAACTATGTTTATTATTTGGAAACACTTGCACTCAGACATCTAGAATGCATTAAACAATACTCCAAAAAAAAACATTAATACAAAAAGGGAAAATAACCCATTAATTAGATATGAGATTCATCGTCAATTTATTGCTAAAAATAATATTTAATACTCTTTTTGATTATTGATCATTAAACGAGGTTTCACTTTCATTATCAAAATTAGTTTTCTCGTTGAAAGTGAACAATGCAAAACAATATAATAATAAGTGATCCTACATGCTATTTTTTAATATTGGCAATCGATATAAAAATAAAAATAGCTAAGTGCACTAAGGATCTCGATTTACGTGAGAATTAGAGAAAGGGTCACACCCCCTAATGGGCATGATGATGTAGTTTATTCTGTTTCAAATCCCATGTTACAGTCACACAAATATAAATTTAGCATGATCTAGCTCATTTTAATTATGACACTACATAATAGTTTAAATTTATGTTTCTCTACATGCTTGTCATTATCCATTCCTAAAATTTTGGTATTAATAATGAAAATAGGACATCCAATTTTGAAAAAGAAAATATTACTAGTACTATTTATTCTCCTAAAGAAAACCAACGACAATCATTTTTTTAAAAATAATATTAATTTTGTTTTAATAATACTCACCGACTACCTCGGCTCAATAAACTTTTAGATAAATTCATTCACGTATTCAAAATTTGAAAATTATTAGAATAATTCCTCAATGACTTTCATTAACATCAACGTATATATACAAAATCAAGCATGATATGTGCCTAATTCTAAGGACATAGCGCTTAGCATGATATAGCTTCACTCCTAAGGGAATACAAGTAGTATGATATGTGGCCTAATTCTAAGGAATACGCTAGTATGATATGTGCCTAATTCCCAAGGGATACAATTAGCATGATATGTGCCTAATTCTAAGGGATACAGTTTGCATGATATATGCCTAAATATATTTACAATTTTGAAAAAAAATAATGAATTTATACGATAATTTAAATTTTTATATTATAATTAATAAATTCCAATGTATATTTAGTAAAACAATTGGAATTATGTGAATCAGAATCAAGTCTCTAAGTGAATTCACCTCTTGATAAAGTCGCATCCTTTTAGTTACTCCAATTTCAAATGAAAAAGCAAAAATTTAATTTGTTATTTAATTATTGATAAAATTTGATTTTAGTTCTTGTATATTTAATTAAACTCATTATTTTTTAATTAGTCAAATATATATTTGGTCTTCTTATATAGAAAACACATTGCATCAAGATACTTTTAGAACTATATTACCTATTACTTCAAATCATGAAAATTGGAGAGACCCTATCAATTTATTCAATGAATTCTTTAAAAAAAAAATATCGGTATATTTTCGTCTTGCTATTTTTCACAAAATTAGAAAAATATATATAATTTTAAATCGATGGATGTTCATCGGTTAATTTCGCATAAAAATTATTATTTGTAATATTTGTTTTAAAAGAAAACTTAAAGGAGCTACTTAACAACATATATAATTATTGTTTTATAATTTAAAAAGAAAAAGAAAAAAAACAAATATATGTAATTGAGTTAACACCAAAATACTCCTACAACGTCATTTGAATTGATGAAACAACATAAAAATATTCTACAAATCGTGGTCACTGTGTCTATAATTTATTGCAACAATCTCAACAATTGTTGTTTGATTTTGTCAAACATTAATTGGAAGTTGCTGTAACTCATTGCATTTGTTAAAAAATCTATATTTTGTGTAATTTTTACTTTTTTTCAAAAATCAATATCTCGTTTTCTAATTTATTTGAGTTTTTAGTTAAAGTTGCTGCAACAATCACAAATGTTGAAAAATAATCAAACAACTATTGAGATTTTTGCGACAAATCTATTAAATTGCTGCAACAACTTCCTTAGATGTTGCAAAAAATCGAACAATCCAAGTTCATCCCTAAGTTATTTGAATTGTTGTAACAACCTTTGAAATCTCTAAGCACGACAATTTCTTTATTCCAATTTCTTTGATTTTAAAAAATAAAAAATTAAAAAAACTCAAAATTCATAAAAAAAAAAAAACCCCAAAAACAAAAAACAAACCAAAAAGAATATATTTTTTATTTATTTTAAATGATTGATTAAATTAATATTTTTAAATTCAAATTTAATTGTACTTTATTTTTAAAAAGGAGCAAGAAATATCGGTAGAAGTGTTGTTGATTTTAGAAAATAAAAAAGAGATAGGACGCAACTACACGCACACAATCAAACACACAAAAAAAAAGATGAATAATTATTATTTTCTCTATAAACTTGTCATTATCCATTTAAGATTGATCTGGTAATAATAATTAAAATAGGACTTCCAATTTTGAAAAATATATTACTAGTACTATTTATTCTCCTTAAAGAAAATCGAATACGATTTTTGGAAAAATTAATATTAGTTTAATCAAGGAAAACAATGCATTAATCGCCTCAATTCAATAACGTTTATGTAAATTCATAAATATATTTAGAATTTAGAATTTGTGAAGTTTAAAAACTATATTAAATTAATATTGTAATAATTAAATTTATGATTAAATGATTATTGATATTTAGTAAAGCTACTAGAATTTTGTGAATAGTTGATCAAGTCTCTAAAACTGATAAAGCCCACCTTTTAATTACCCAATTTAAAGAAGAAAGTGTTCAGCTTTTGATGTTTAATTATTTATAAAATAAAATTTTAATTAATTATATGTTATCTTCGATTAGTCAAAATATATATTTTTATCCTTTATTGAAAATAAATAGTATCAAGAAAATTCAAAAACTATAATAACAACTATCAAAAGAGCACAAAAATAGACGAACTAAAATAAAGGGACTCCATTGATTTTGTAAAAGATAGAGAGAGACTAAAATTTGTTGATTTACCTAAAAATCTATGAATTTCCATCTTTACCTTTTCCCGCTAAAATGTACGAAACTATGAAAAGAAATTATTTTTTTTTTTTAAAAAAAAATTTGTGTGATGTTCGCTTTCACAATTTCGCGTGAAAATTATTATTATTCATTATATTTATTTTTAAATAAAAATCGTAATGGAGTTGCGTTATAACATAAGTAGTTAAGTAGTCACCCGAAAATACTCTTGCTATTTCACCTCCCAATAATTAATTAGCTTCTAATAAATTTAAACAGATCATATTTATCCTCATCCATTAAAAACTCTCCTATGCCAAATGATATAACCCTATAAAACTCTACTACACCAAGCTCATATTTCATCTTGAGAGTACAAAAGAAATATCACCATTATTATTAATCATGACAAAGAAAATTAGCATTTGTTTGCTCTTGTCGTTTGTATTTTCCTATTTGTCAATTTATGTGTTGCAAGTGAGGAATCGATATCCTCAACCGAAAGTGCTACTACACAAGCAAAAGGAGAAGATTGGTGGTTTCCATGGTTTCGTTATCCCCGGCCACGCCATCCTCATCCATGGCCATTTTTTCATCCTCCAATGCCTCACAAAGCGATCCTCATCCATGGCCATTTGTCCTTCGACGCCAAACGCTCGCTTTCATCCCAAGCTCTTTATTATCCATGGCCATTCATGCATCCACCAAGCCCATCTCCACCTAAAGGAGAAAATTAAAAATATTCACTAATGAACTAATTAAGTGATGGATCGATATCTTAATTGATCACCGCATATTTTTGATCTTGAGGTTAATCAATATCTTAAAGATTCATAGTTTTAGAGTAGTTAATTTAGTATTTATGAATTTTCAAGTAGTTTCTGTTCGTAAGAAAATTGTTTAATTTCGATGATTACAACAAAAAATTTAAGTTTCTTTTCTTAACATGCATTGTTTTAATTTTATACTATTGCTTATTAACATATTTTTTGCGTGTGTGTAAATAAATTATTCTATTTATGATGCTCATAATACTATATTTGAATATTTAGAAAATAGAATTTTTCTAATATGCAAACAATAATTATTTAAGGTGTATGAATTAATAAGCTAAATATTTCCTTTAATTATTACAATTTATGAGTCGTTATGTTCTTATTAGTTTGTTGTAATAAAAAAGGCCTCCTCTTTCGACTACTTCACTCACTTTAGTGAAAGAAATGAAGATCTCGCATATAGTTAGCCAATCTACTAAGTAATATTTAATAGCTTAAATATTATTTAATTTAAAATCAAAATTATTAAACACTTGTCGTTAATTTATTACTAAATAGTTCTTAATTGATAGAGTTTTTTCTAATATGAATTTATCATTAAATAAAACCAACAATGAATATTTACTATTTTAATGATAGAAGTTATGTCACTAATTTGATTTTAATTTATGTTTTATTATTCGGGAAACACTCTGCAATGTACATCAATGCATTAAACAATACTCCAACAAAAAAACATTAATACAAAAAGGAAATAACTTATTAATATATGATTCATCATTAATTTATTGCTAAAAATAATATTTAATACTCTTTTTGATTATTGGATCATTAAACGAGGTTTTACTTTCTATTATGAAAATTAGTTTTCTCGTTGAAAGTAAACAATGCAAAAATAATATAATAATAAGTGATCCTACATGCTATTTTCAATATTGGTAACCGACATAAAAATAAAAATAGCTAAGTGCAATTAAGGATCTTGCATTTACGTAGAATTAGAGAAAGGTCACACCGCTAAAGGGCATGATGATGTAGTTTATTCTACGCCAAACTGGGTTACAGTCACACAAATATAAATTTAGCATGATCTAGCTTCATTTTTTTAATTATGACACTCATATAATAGCTTAAATTTAGTAGTTTCTCAACATGCTTGTCATTATCCATTCAAAATTGCTTTTGGTATTAATAATAAAAATAGGACATCCAATTTTGAAAAAGAAAATTATTACTAGTACTATTTATTTCTCCTAAAGAAAACCAACGACAATCATTTTTTTTAAAATAATATTAATTTTGTTTTTAAAAATAACAACAATTTCACGTACTACGCGCTCAATAAACATTTAGATAAATTCATTGGCAGATTCGTAATTTAAAATTATTAGAAATAATTCTCAATGATTTCATTAAGATCAACGTATATATACAAAACCGAAGATGATATGTGCCTAAATCTATGGGATACAGTTTAGCATGATATGTGCCTAATTCTAAGGATATAGTTAGCATGATATGTGCCTAATTCAAAGTGGATACAGCTAAGATGATATGTGCCTAATTCTATGATGGGCAAGAAGATGATATATACCAAATATATTTACATATTTAACACACCCCCGTTAGCCGAGTCCGAGGAGGTTGCCTGACACCGAGACTGTCACGAAAATCTTCAAATAGAACTCGCTGTGAGACCTCGTAAAGATGTCTGATTCCGATATCTAGAAGGCAATACGAAGAACACGAACCCGACAATGAGCAACTTTTTCCCCGTACAAAATGAATGTCCATCTCAATATGTTTGGTACGCGATGTTGCACTCGGGATAAGTGAATAGCAGACCTGATAGCCAACAAACAAAGGTAGCCCGTTTAACGACAATGTGGCTCCAAAAGCAAATTTCAGAAATCAACATGATTCTGATACTACATTGCTTACTACACTCTATACTCCTAGTCAAGACTGACCGAGAAAGAGTAGGCTGTCTCTAGAAGACCAAGAAATCAAATTATCACCCAAAAATACACAACCAACAGGCAGATCACAGATTCCTCGGGCAACCACCCCAATCAAGATCGTAAGATAAGAAACAAGTGGATGAAACAAATAAGATGAGTAGAGATGGAGACCATGATCAATCGTGACCTTGAATATACTAATAATGCGTTTGAGAGCTTGTGAGGCATCAACTCTAGATCATGCATATGTAAAACACACTTGTTGAACAAAGATAACAAATATCTGGTCGAGTGAATGTAAGATATTGAAGATTCCAAAGACTCCTTACAAAGACCTGACCCTCATAAAGAGTAACAGAGTTTGCACTAACCTTTCTCCTCATGCCATCAGGAGTATAAGATGACTTGCAAGAAGATATTCCTATCGCTCGAATTATTTCGCTTCTGTGATACTTGCGCGTGGGAAAGGAAACATACCACCCTATGTCGGTGAAACCGCAATGCCAAGAAAAATACCTCAAAGGACCAAGATCCTCACAAACTCCAGCCGAGAAGCTTCATAATGTATGCACCAGAGTATTAGAAGATGCAAAAGTGAGAATAATATCATCAACATAAATCAAAAATATATGCCATATCACGACCCTTGCGATAAATAAATAATTATCACACTTGCTATTAGGAGAAACCAAGGAAATGACATAATCAAAGAATCGCTTATACCAAGCTCTGGGCTCGTTTGAGTCCATACAATGATCTACAACAAGCATACATAATCCGGACGAGTACGATACCGATACCCCAATGGTTGGATGATATACACCGTTTCTGTAGCTCTCACTATGAAGAAAGACATTTTAAACATCCAATCGATGAATAGGCCATGCCTTTGATGAAAGAGAAAGAACAAAGGCGTAATGGTAGCCGGTTTCACCACCTGACTAAATGTTTCTCGCCACAATCAATGCCCACCCGCTAAGTTTTCCCATCACCTAAAAGACGGGCTTTATGCCTCTTAAAAACACCATCGTATTTTTCTTTATGAGCAAAATCCACATAGAACGAATAACACTACATTAGGTGGATTCGGCACCAACTCCCACGCCTTATTTTTTAATAAGAGTATCATATTCATCGTCCATGGACAACTTCCACCTGTGTCACGAAGGGCTTCTACCGGGTTACGTGGTAGTGGGACCGTAATCAGAGTGCTATGCATGGTCATATTGGGTTTAAAATACCCATTTGGCTTCGTGACCCGCGGCGGGCCGATCAGGCAAGGAATTTGGATGTTTGGCAGAGATGTGGGGAGAGTAGAGAAGCTGGGCCGTGGGCTGGCAATGGGCTCAGGAGTAGGCGGCCATTAGAAGGAGGTGGGTCGGGTGTTTGGGCCATTTGTAGCCGAGTAGAAGGAGAAGAATTTACTGTAAGTGATGCAATGTATGGTGAAATATCATCACATAAAAAATTATAAGTGTATAGAAGGAGTATGCAATTGTGCAAAAGGAAACACATGCTCATCAAAACACAACATGCCGACAAATTATAATCTTATTTGAGAACAAGTCATAGCATTTATAGCCACTATGATTCGAGGATATCCCATAAAGACACATGGAGTTGAACGAGGATGCAACTTATCGATGGCTGTAGATGGAAAAGAGGATAACACAAGCACCAAAACCCGAATGTGAGAGAAAGATGGAACCCGATGATAAAGAATTTGAAGTGGAGATATATTTCCAAAAGCTTGCTTGGAAGCACATTAAGAAGATATGTAGCCATTTGTAACGCATGATGCCAAAAATAAGTGTACTTCAGAGGTATGAGCTAAAAGGATACGAGTACATATTTATAGACCGAATTTTTCGTCTCGCCACCATTTTGAGACGAGGTAATGAGGACAAGAAAGACGGGAAAGACATGCCATTTGTTTTACAAAACTACCAAAAGGGCCATTGTCAAACTCCCTCCCATTATCACATCGCACATTCTTAATGCTCAAATTGGGTGTGAGAATATGAGCTTTAAAAGCTAAGAATTTGTCAAACACATCCATTTCTTAGCTATGGGAAAAGTCCACAGAAAATTAGAATAATCATCTAAGAAAACCACATAATATTTATGCCCCATAGAACTCAAAATAGGAGATGTCCAAAGATCACTATGAATAATATCAAATGGCATAATAGTACTTGATTTTGAAGAAACAAATGGCAACTTAATATGTTTTCCAAAGAAACAAGATTGACAAATGCTAGAACTTGAATGACGATTACAATCAATGCTTTTATTTAGCCTAAGAACCTAAAACTAAGGTCCCTGGATGACCCAAACGATCATGCCAAAGAGTAGGTGAATGGCTACAAAGGTTGAGTGGAGGGGCTTACTGTTGATGGAAGAGGTAAGAGGATCAAAGGTCGCCCGACTATCACATCTCAAAGAGATTGGCTTCCCGTCCGGGTAAATCCTTCGCGTAAAACCCAAAAGGATCAAACTCAACTCCGTCACACAATTATCGCAGTAAACTTACTGATTTAAATGAGGTTTTTAATGATTTTGGGAGTATGAAGAACATTGCAGTGGACAAAGCGAGGATTATGATTAGTCAAAGATGTGTGACCATAACCATGAATTGGAATAATATGACCATTGCCCACAAGAATACACACATAATTATTATGATTACTCAAATTAAAATAAGACGAGAGAGTACCATTGGAGAAAGTCATATGAGGCGGCAACTATGTACCATGTCCGATCTAGGGATTTAACGACATAGTATGCATCACATGTAAGCTATATCCGTTGGTGCATATGTATTGACGCCCACTGCCGAACCTCCCTAAAGGCCTCCAAGTGGTGGTCGCGGGCTCCAAGAAGACCAGTCACGCTGCCCCTTGTTACCTGTTATAGGACGCCAGCCCACTCCTTGTGCTGGGATATGGGCAAGTGGAGGCCTATCATGGGTATCCAACCCCAAGGAGGAAAATTAGGCCACCTGCCAGACTCCCACCGCCGCCGTCCGTAAGGTCAGCGCCTTCAGAGCCGCATTGTTGTCGTCCACCCCGAGCACCACCACCGCGGAGATCGACTCGGCGCCCCCACTGTGACCTTGCCACCACCTAACCCTTACGCCTGCACTTTGCCAAGCATGTTGCTTCCCACGATGATTAGAATGGTTCGACGCAGGATGGATAACCAATCCTCATACTCCAATCCCGAGGCGTACCACCATAGCGACTCCGAGCCGCGGCAAATTCTCCTTTCGCCAAGCCGCCTCTTCTAAAGTCAACATCGAACGTTTGATGTAATGGAGGTAAAGGGTCACTTTGTCGAATCGAGGTACCAACACCCCGATATGCTCTCATGAGACCCGAAACGAGTTGAATAACAAGCCGACTATTCGATACCTAAGGCCCACATTTTTTAATTGATCAGCAAGAGACTTGAGACGCCACAATATGCCGAAACGTTCGAAAATTCTCCATCTTTGTATTGGAAAATCTTGGCCCGTGAGTTACCACACTAAATTTTTGTTATCTTGGAAAATATCATGGAGTTGATTCCAAGCTTCCACGGCCGTAGCATCGCTCCGATAATAGAATGCAAGAGATCATTAGAGATCGTAGCATAATCCATGAAAGAACCGTAGCATCAAGAGTCGACCATAACTCATCCCTGGGCCGAAGGAACTTTCCTTGCCCCGCTCGTGAGGGAATAATATGGACGTATGACCTTATGAGAATGTGCGGTTATTTTGAAGAGTTCTGCCCATGCGGAGTATCGACATTCTCCATTTCTGTAGTGATGGAGATATGGTTCGGAATGTTCGAAACTACGCGTGTGATGAAGTGTTTATCCGGATGGTGGACAAAGAAGAATAGAAAAGAAGAGTAAATGGAGAAGAAGAAGAAGAAGGCTAGGGAACTTTGCAAGGAAGAAAAAATCGCTTTTCCCTAGAAATCCATGCTTACCATATTAGAAATAATTCTCAATGATTCTCATTAAGATCAACGTATATATACAAAAATCAAGCATGATATGTGCCTAATTTAAGTGATACAGCTTAGCATGATACGTGACTAATTCTAAGGGATATAGCAAATGATATGTGCCTTCACCAAGGGATACGCTTAGTAGATATATGCCTAAATATATTTTATACATATTTCACAAAAATAATGAATTATACATAATTTAAATTTTATATTTTCTTAAATTTCTTGTCTATACTTGAAGAAATTTGGATTAGTTTATAATTAAAATTTGGATTTTTATAAACTACAATTCCAATTTCAAAATGAAAAAGCAAAAATTTAATTTGTTATTTAATTATTGATAAAATTTTATTTTAGTTCTTGTATATTTAATTAAACTCATATTTTCTTTAATTAGTCAAAATATATTTCGTCTCCTTATATAGAAAATATATTATTGCATCAAGATACTTTTAGAACTATATTACCCATTACTTCAAATCATGAAAATTGGAGAGACCCTATCAATTTATTCAATGAATTCTTTTTAAAAAAAAAAACACTGGTATATTTTTGTCGGTTATTTTTCACGCGAAAATTATCAAAAATATATATATATTTTTTAAATCGATGGATGTTCATCGGATAATTTCGCATGAAAATTATTATTTGTAATATTTGTTTTAAAAGAAAACTTAAAGAAGCTACTTAACAACATATATAATTATTGTTTTATAATTTAAAAAGAAAAAGAAAAAAACAACATATGTAATTGAGTTAATACCCCAAAATACTCTTACAA
>JACEIK010017008.1:0-11380 GCA_018107945.1 Datura stramonium
CATGAGACAAGGAATGACCCGTTGTGAGAAATAATGATTTGTCCTATCAGTCGTCATTTCCCCCTCTCAGAAATCCTTTCTAGGACTCCAAGACTAAACCAACGAGTCATGGTCAGAAACAATGAACCATTGTGAAATCCCCAAAATCCCCTTCCAGTGACGACGAGAGGAAACAACGACTAGTTTCACACAACGAATCGTTGTCAGCACCTATCATGTCAACTTAGACATTTTCAAAAGATCTTTCCAATGGACCTCACGACTAGACACGACAACCCTTTGGTTCAACCAATGAGTAGCTGTGTCACCCATTGTCAAAGTTACTAGGTTTCCTTGTCTAGTGGCCACGGGAGGAATCAACGACCTATTGGTTCATCCAATGAGTCTTGGTGACCCCTATTGCCAACTCCAGTGTCTTCTCGTCCCAGGCAGTGGAACCAATGAGATGTCCCAATGGGTCGTGGTCTCTACCAATGACTCATTGAGTGACCCGTTGGGACCCTATCGGACAGTTTTTGTAATTTTCCATCTACTTAGTCCCTAAACTACGTCATTTTGGGTTTTAATCAGGGGTTTTAGAGGGGTTTCTCTCATTGACTCATCCCTTCAACAATTAGAACATAAAGTTTCTCTCAGAAAGGCTCAGAGTAGAAGTTAGGGAGATCGATCCTTCTCTGATTTTTCAAGGAATTCTCTTAGGGATTTCCATTACCAGGTATGTGAAAATTCAACAAGGGAATAGTTCTTCCCTTATGTCCCAAAAATCCCCTCTATTTTCTCTATCATTTCTAGTCTTGAAACTTTCGAATGTGATCGGCGTTCCGGCGCACCCAGGTTCCCAGAACTACGTCGCCATCGTAGGATATATTTTTATTGGCCTCATGGCCCCATACATATGATCACTCAGTTCATGCCTTTACACCTTGGCAAGGTATATTGGGTCTTACTAATGGGATGTATACATGGGACTCAATGTCTAGCTCACTTGCTTATATGTCAGTTATAGACTCTACCACTAGTCAGCTCAGTTCAGTCTCCGAATAGTCAGTTCAGATTAGTTCAGTATTGTATCTCAGATTTAGGGCATGTCCTTGGCCATCAGACAGGGTTATTTAGACCATCTCAATTTATTACAGTTATTCAGTTACAACATTTTTAGTTGGTCATTGCATGTCTTTTTAGTTCAGTTATTTTATTTCTTGTGTATGGTTTCTCTCACTTACTCAGTACATTTAAAGTACTAACGCATACCTTTTATGTTGTATCATTTTATGATAAAGTTGTAGGATCTCAGTCACAACCTCGTTAGCATATCACTTACAGAAGATTCCAGCTGCATCATTGGTGAGTCCTTATTTTTTGAGGACGAGTGTCACGCCCCGAGTCTAAACCCTGGACGGAACACAGTACTTGTAGGCACAGGTGACCCCAAGTCAACCCCTAGTCTATCATACACTAGTATTCTGAGTAAAACAAATATAGCAGAAGCTTTGAAATAATACCATAAAAGCATTTATGAAACTAAAAGTGAAAACATAAAGTTTAGGAACATCTTAAGTATGAAATTAATTCTGTGTCTGAAAGCCCTCTAACTGATGAGTTGCTGGGACAAGCCACCAGCTAGCTCTAAGTCTAGCTAAAAATAATGAACTAACTGAAAGAAATGAAATAAGGCCCTCGAATGATTAGGACTCACACTTCAATTGCTGAGGTGGAGGATCTGAACCGCGGCAACTAACGGTGCTGAGTCTGAGAACCTGCAACTGTATAATGAAACGATACAACATAAAAGTATGCATCAGTACTTTGAATGTACTAAGTAAGTGGGAGAAAACATAACTGAATATAAAGTCTGAATTGAAATGACATGCAATGACCAACAAGTACACTGAACTGAACTACTAAAGTAAACTGAAATGGTCAAGATGACCCTGTCTGATAATCAAAGACATGTCCTAAGCCTAAAAGTTTTGAGTTTGAAATGCTGTGCTGAACTGGGCTAAACTGATAGAACTGGAACTGAACTGAGCTACTTATTCTAAAACTGGACTGGACTGACTAGTGCGAAAGTCTATAACCGACATATAACCACGTGAGCTAGACGTCGAGTCCGATGTATACACCCCACCGATAGGACCCAATATACCTTGCCAGTATATAAAGACATGAACTGGGTGATCACAAAAGTCTGGGGCCAGTCAGGCCAAGTAATATTGTAACCTACGCTGGCAACGTAGTTCTGGGAACCTGGGTGCGCTGGAACCCCAGCCCGCTCGGTGCTAAGTCCTACTCTCACTCAAAAAACCTATATTGAACTACTAGGCTGATAGCTCAAAACAGGGGTCAAAGACTAGTTAGGGACAGATAATTGAAAGTACCCTGAGCGTCTTGTTGGACCAGATTCTGAAACTGGGTTCTAGACTGGTCAGAGCTGCTTATCTGGAAGCGTCGGAACCGTCTAAGAACAAACTATAAACTTAACTGGGGTCCTGAGGCTAGTCAGATCTATATATCTAAAATACCATGACCACCTAATGGACCAATAAGCTGGATTCTAAGTTAGATTCTGAAAACTGGGAGATACCACTGACATCTCGGAAAATGACTGAAGTCAAACTGATCAGTTGACAAGTTTTGTATAGTTCTGAAGAGGTTCTACGTTCTAACTAGACTAAACTACCAAGCAGCTAACAGAGAACTCAACTCATTCCAACAACACGGGAATTCCATAATATGGCAAAATTTCAAGAATTAAAGAAATCTTATCCGACAAGGCTAAAATCATTCTTTTCAATGGAGTATTTTCTCAACATATATATAATAAGAATTACTAGGAAATTCAGCCCAAAACATACTTCATACACTAGACGGAATTTAATATGCAAATAATCTTCACTCGAGAATTTAGGACTTTAATTGACTTTGGTAATAACATCGACAATTTAATTAGGAACTGATGAAGATCATATGAATAATAAACATGGATATTATCCCAAGTGAAATTAATGAAAAATAACATAAAATTTCTTCGTATTCAGAAACTTAGGGCTATAACTGATAGAGAATCTATGGGTGGATTTTGGGGGATACAAAGGAAGGACAATTCCCTTGTTGAATTCCCACATAACTGAGTTGAAGTTTCTTGAAGGAGAAAGCTTGGACTGCTGCAATGGAGGAAAACCCTAGGCTTGCTTGAAGGGTTCTTGAGAGACTCTTCGATAATCTTTCTGAAAATTAATGTGGGAATAAGGGGAGGAACCGTTCAAACCCTATAATAAGTCTGAAATTACGTCCAAAATGGCGTAATTTAAAGTTTAGAAGAGTGGGAGATTACTAAATAGCACTTATAAAATTGCTGGGAAAAATTGACAGGTGACCCCAACGGGTCGTGGTGACTGACCACGACTCGTGGTCATACCCGTTGAGTACTCTATCGGAACCCAACATATGTCACCACGAGGGACCTAACAATTTGTGGCATTGACCACAACCCGTGGTCAGCAGTCATGGACCACATTGTCTTACTTCTTAAGTTTCTATACTAGGCTTGACCATGAGTCACATAACTAGTCGTTACCACCGACGACGACTCGTGGTGACACTCGTTAGGTGCACTACCTAACAATTGACTAGGGCCGGTAATAGGGGCCATAATGAGCCGTTAAAGTTGATCACGACTCGTGGACACCATCCGTCAAGTACACTGCCCAAAACTGTCAGAATGACTACCTCTGTTTCAAAATACATACTGAACTGAATTCTCTTTTCATACATACATCCAAAGTCATAAAAGAAACTTATACACATGATTTGAATCCAAAAACTAGATCAGTTTCTAAGGCAAAACTAACATTTTAAGCTATAACAAAGTCGGTAGAGAATAAGTGCAGGTTTTTGGCCATCATATCTGTTTCACCCTCCCACGTAGGTCCCTCAACTAGCTGATTTCTCCATAAGACTTTGACTGAAGCTATTTCCTTGTTCCTCAACTTACGAACCTGACAGTCAAGGATATGGACCGGTACTTCCTCATATGACTATCTTTTATTTCTACACTGTCCAATGGCACAACTGAGGTTGGATCTCTGATGCACTTCTTCAAAAGTGACACGTGGAAAAATCTGGGTGTACAGCTGCTAGTTCTGAAGGTAATTATAGCTCATAGGCTACATTGCCGATACGACTCAAAATTTTACAAGGTCTCACATACCTCGAACTGCGCTTTCCCTTCTTTCCAAACCTCATCACCCCTTTCATGGGCGAAATTTTAAGGTAAACCCAATCATAAACTACGAACTCCAACTCTCTTCTCCGTACATCGGCATAAATAATCTGACGGCTCTGAGCTGTTTTCAACCTTTCTCGGATGAGCTGAACTTTCTGCATTACCTCGTGAACTGAGTCTAGCCCTATCAAGGTAGTTTCACCAACCTCGAACAACCCTATAGGAGATCTACACCTTCTCCCATATAATGCTTCAAATAGGGCCATCTAAATGCTAGAGTGGTAGTTATTGTTGTACGCAAACTCGATAAGAGGCAAATGGTCATCCCAATTACCCTTAAAATCAATCATGCACGCTCTTAGCATATCTTATAAGGTCTGAATAGTCCGCTAAGCTTTCCCATCAATCTGCGGGTGAAAAGTTGTGCTGAGCTTGACTTGAGTGCCTAGTCCCTTTTGAATGGATTTTCAGAAGTGTGAGGTGAACTGAGTTCCTCTGTCTGAAATTATAGATAAAGGCACCCCATGGAGTCTGACTAAATCTCAGATGTATAGTTTGGTATAATCCTCAGTTGAATCTTTGGTTTTAACTGGGAGGAAGTGTGATGACTTAGTAATCCGGTCTATTACCACCCAGATTGAGTCATGCGGCTGACGAGTCCGAGGTAGAACTGTAATGAATTCCATATTTACTTCTTCCCACTTCTATGTGGGTATACTGATATCTTGAGTCATGCCTCCTGGTGTTTGATGCTCCACCTTGACTTGCTAGCAGTTTGGGAACATGGCTACGAATTCAGCAATGTCTCTCTTCATGCCGTTCCACCAGTAAATATCCCGCAGATCGTGATACATTTTAGTAGCATTAGGGTGAATGGACTATCTCGAGCTATGTGCCTCAGCCAGTATCTATTGTCTCAACTCACCAACATCCGGTACACCAACCCCTTGGGAGAAAGCTTCTATTTCTTTTCTGAGAACTGCTCCCTTAAGCTTAAGTAAGATGGGATCCTCATCCTGTCTAGACTTGACTTCAAGTACCAAGGATGAATCCGACCCGCTTTTCATTACCATACCACCTTCGGCTGAATCCACCAACTGCACCCCTATCCGGGCTAGTCTGTGAACATCCTTCGCTAACTCCTTCTTGCCTTCCTCAATGTGAGCCACACTCCCCATAGACTGTCTACCTAGGGCGTTAGCCACCATATTGGATTTACTTGGGTGATACAGCACACTCATGTCATAGTCCTTTAACAACTCCAACCACCTTCTCTAACGTAGATTTAGATCCTTCTGACTTAATACGTACTGAAGACTCTTATGATTTGTAAACACATCTACGTGAGCTCCATATAAGTATTGCCTCCATATTTTTAGCGCAAACACCATCGCTGCCAATTCCAAGTCATGATTTGGATAGTTCTTCTCATGAACTTTGAGCTGTCTGGAGGCGTAGGCTATCACTTTTCCCCGCTACATCAGAACGCATCCGAGTCTATCTCTGGATGCGTCATAATAAACAACCAATCCATCTGTTCCTTCTAGCAAGGTCAGAACTGGAGAAGTAGTGAGTCTAGTCTTCAACTCCTGGAAACTCTTCTCACACTCATCTCACCACTGAAACTTCGCCTTCTTCTAAGTTAACTTAGTCAGAGGAGATGCTATAGAGGAGAAGCCTTCCACAAACCGTTGGTAATATCCAGCTAAGCCTAGGAAACTCCTGATTTCAGTAGAAGAGGTAGGTCTGGATCAATCTTTCACTGCTGCTATCTTATGAGGGTCTACTTGTATTCCTTCACCTCAGACCACATGACCTAAGAAAGTCACGAACCTTAACCAGAATTCGCACTTGCTGTACTTGGCGAACAACTGGCGGTCCCTGAGTGTCTGTAATGTTAAATTTAGGTGATTGGCATGCTCTTCCTGATTTATGGAGTATACTAGAATGTCGTCGATAAATACATTGACGAACATATCCAGATACTTCTTGAAGACCCTGTTCATCAAATCCATGAAGGATGTTGGGGTATCTGTTAGCCCAAAGGACATCACCACAAACTCATAGTGACCATACCGAGTTCTGAATGTTGTTTTCGGTATGTCACACTCTCTGAACCGTAGCTGATGGTACCCTGACCTGAGATCAATTTTTGAGAAACAGCTGGCTCCCTGAAGTTGGTCAAATAGGTCATCAATTTTTGGTAGGAGATACTTGTTCTTGATTGTGACTTTGTTCAGCTGACAGTAATCTATGCACATTCCTAGGGTACTGTCTTTCTTATGCACAAATAGCACTAGAGCACCCCAGGAAGAGATACTGAGTGTGATAAAACCCTTGTCAAGAAGATCTTTTAACTATTCCTTCAACTCTTTAAGCTCAACTGGAGCCATTCTGTAAGGAGGGATGGAGATGGGCTGAGTGTCTGGGAGGAGATCTATTTCAAAGTCTATTTCCCGTTCATGGGGAACTCTGGAATGATCCTATGGAAATACATCAGGAACTCGCTGACCACTGGAACTGACTGGATAGTTGGGGTCTCAAAGTTGGAATCCTTGACCCGAACTAGATGATAAATACATCCCTTGGGGATGAGTTTTTGGGCCTTAAGGTAGGAAATAAACCTACCCTTAGGCGCTGAACTGCTGCCCATCCATTCTAACACTAGTTCATTTGGAAACGAACTTGACAACTCTAGTTCTGCAGTCAACTGAGGCATAGCAGGAGTGTAACCAATCCATGCCAAGGATAAAGTCAAAATCGACCATGTCTAACTCTACGAAGTCAGCTGGGATGACTTTATTCAAAACTGAGACTGGGCAATTTCTATACACCCGGTTGGCTCTAACTGACTTACCAACCGGGGTGGAGACTGAGAATGGTTCTAAGAGGACCTCTGGATTGATATTGAATTAGAATTCTATGTAGGGAGTCACGAATAAAAGAGTGGCTCCTAGAGCTAGGAGGTCATACATGTCTAGATGAAAGAGACGTAGCATACCCGTGACTACATCAGGTGAGCTCTCCTGATCCTGACGGAATGACAGAGCATAGAATGGTTTTTGCGTTGACCGCCATCCGTACCTGATATGTTGACCTGCTGGACTGGTCGGCCTTCTGGAGTTGATGAGGTGATGGACTGTGATATCCCTTGCTCGGTTGATGGACACTCCCTAAGCCGATGTCCGAGCTATCCACAACCGAAATAGCCCTCTCGAACCTGAAGGCACTATCCCGGGTGGTTCCTACCACACTTGGGACAAGCTGGATACTTGTTCCCGGTACTGTGAGCTTGAGACTGAGTTCCAGATGACCCACCGATCTGATCATGGGGGACCAAAATGTTGGGACGATGGTTGAATTGGGTGCTGGGGCTCTCTGCTGCTGCTGTTGTGGGCATCTACTACCGCTAGACCACTAATGGCCCTAATCTGACTGGCCAGTCCTTGCCTATTTGTTCTTCCACTCCATATCCTTCATCTTTTCTTCCTCAATCTGCTGGGCATAGACAATCACGCTGGAGAGGTCCATATCCTTAATCAGCATCGCTATCCTGCACTCCTTGAGGACCAGGTTCGGCAACCCGTTCACAGATTTCAACATGCGAGCCCTTGGCTCTCCTACCATCTCTGGAGCGTACTTAAACAACCGAGTAAACTCCAAAGCATACTCCTCCACGATTCTATTAGCTTGTCTAAAATTCATAAACTCCGCCATCTTTGCCTCCCTTAGCTCCCGAGGGAAAAATCTATCCAAGAAAGCTATGTGGAACTCCTCCCACTTTACTGGTCCTGCTCCCACTGGCCGCCCTTTTTTCCACTATTCATACCAAACCTGAGCTACCCATTTGAGCTGGTAGGCAGCCAGATCAGCACTCTCTGAGGAGCTGACACCCATAATGTAGGTAATCTTCTTGATCTCATCCACGAACTCTTGGGGATACTCCCTTACTTTGGATCCCTGAAAATATAGAGGGTTCATACGGGTGAAGTCTCATACCCTCGCAGCTGTTGCAGACCCGTTGGTGTTCATCGGCACCACCTTCCAATTCACCTGGTTGGTGATTGTTTGTCCTAGTAGTGGAATGGCCACCTTGAATTTGGTGGTAGATATCGAATCATCTTGAGGAGCTGTCGGGGCTGGTGGGGCAGGTCTATTGGCATTACTGGACCTACTTCTGTTACCGCATCTGGGAGGCATGATTCATTGAAACGAAACAGAGCACGAGTTATAAGGACATTTCTGGAATTGAACTTTAACGCACAGTAATGAGTATGAACAAAAGAGAGTTTTCCTAATAATATCTCGTAGCCTCCTCGTCATAAGTGTGGCGCGCTTCACACCCTTGAAAAGGACTCTACTCGACGCGGCTTTCAGACATTCCAAGGATACTCTAAACCTAGTGCTCGGATACCAAGTTTGTCACACCCCGAGTTTACACCCTGGATGGGACACGACACTTGAAGCCACAAGTGACCTCAAGTCAACCCCTGGTCTATCATACACTGGTATTCTGAGTAAAACAAATATAGCGGAAACTTTGAAATAATAGCATAAAAGAACTTATGAAACGAAAACTGAAAACATAAAATTTAAGAACATCTGAAATCTGAAATTAATTTAGTGTCTGAAAGCCCTCTAACTGATTAGTTGATGGGACAATCCCCCAGCTAACTCTAAGTCTAGCTAAAAATAATGAACTAACTAAAATAAATGAAGTAAGGCCCTCGAATGATGAGGACTCACACTTCAACTACTGAGGTGGAGGATCTGAATTGCAGCAACTAACGGTGTAGATTCTGAGAACCTGCAACTGTATCATGAAATGATGAAACATAAAAGTGTGCATTAGTACTTTGAATGTATTAAGTAAGTGGGAGAAAACATAACTGAATATAAAGTCTGAGCTGAAATGACATGCAATGACCAATAAGTAAACTGAACTGAACTATGAAAGTAAACTAAAAATGGTCAAGATGACCTTGTCTGATGGTCAAACAAATGTCCTAAGCCTGAAAGTTCTGAGTCTGAAATACTGTGTTGAACTGGGTTAAACTGATAGAGCTGGAATTGAACTGAGCTACTTATTCTAAAACTGGACTAGACTTACTAGTTGGAGAGTCTATAACTGACATATAACCGCGTGATCTAGACATGGAGTCCGATGTATACACCCCACCGGTGGGACCCAATATACCTTGCCAGGGTATAAAGGCATGAACTGGGTGATCACAAAAATCTGGGCTAATCAGGCCAAGTAATATTGTAACCTACGCTGGGAACGTAGTTTTGGGAACCTGGGTGCGCTGGAACCCCAGTCTGCTCGGTGCTAAGTCCTACTCTCACTAGGAAAACCTATATTGGACTACTAGGCTGATAGCTCAAAACTGGGGTCCAAGACTAGTCAGGGACATATAATTTAAAGTACCCTGAGCGTCTTGTTGGACCAGATTCTGAAACTGGGTTCTATACTGATCAGAGTTGCTTATCTGGAAGCGACATAACCGTATAAGAACAAAATGTACACTGAACTAGGGTCCTGAGGCTAGTAAGAGTTATATATCTTAAATGTCATGACCGCCTAATGGACCAATAAATTGGATTCTGAGTCTGATTCTGAAAACTGTGAGGCACCACTAACACCTGGGGAAAAGATTGAAGCAAAACTGATCAGTTGACAAGTTCTCTATAATTCTGAAGAGGTTCTACATTCTAACTGGACTAAACTACCAACCAGCTAACAGATAACTCAACTCATTCCAACAACATGGGAATTCCATAATATGGAAAAATTTCAAGAATTAGAGAAATCTTATCCGACAAGGCTAAAATCATCTTATCAATGGAGTATTTTCTCAACATATATATAATAAGAATTACTAGGAAATTCAGCCCAAAACATACTTCATACACTAGATGAAATTTAATATGCAAATAATCTTCACTCGAGAATATAGGACTTTAATTCACCTAGGTAATAACATCGACAATTACTGATGAAGATCATATGAATAATAAACATGGATATAATCCCAGGTGAAATTAATGAAAAATAACATGAAATTTCTTCGTATTCGGAAACTCAGGGCTAAAACTGATATAGAATCTATTGGAGGATTTTGGGGGACACAAGGTAAGGACAATTCCCTTGTTGAATTTTCACATACTAGAGTTGAAGTTTCTATAAGGAGAAACCTTAGACTGCTGCAATGGAGGAAAACCCTAATCTTGCTTGAAGGGTTCTTGAGAGACTCTTCGATAATCTTTTTGAGAATGAACGTGGGAATGAGGAGAGGAACCGTTCAAACCCTCTAATAAGTCTGAAATTATGTCCAAAACAACGTAGTTTAAAGTTTAAGAGAGTATGAAATTACTAAATAACCCTTAGAAAATCGCAGGGAAAAACTGACACGTGATCCCAATGGGTGACCTAACGAGTCGTGGTGACTGACCACAACTCGTGGTCACACCCGTTGAGTACACTTTCGGAACCCCCCGTAGGTCACCATGAGGGACCTAATGATTCATGGTCAGTGACCACGACTCGTGGTCACTATTCGTGGACCACACTGTCTCACCTTTGAAATTTCTATACTAGGCTTGACCACAAGTCACACGACGAGTTGTTACCACTGACGAAGACTCATAGTGACACTCGTTTGGTATACTCCCTAACAACTGAATAGGGATGGTAATGGGGAACATAAGGAGTCGTTACAACTGACCAGGAGTCGTGGTCACCATCCGTCAAGTACACTGCCCAACTCCTAAAATTTTGACCTCGGCCTGACCACGAGTAACTTAATGATCTTGGGTAGATTTATATGCCCAAGTGATACTCAAATGCGTCGTTTCGTCTTATTTATGTAACGATGTTTGTACATTCTCATGTAAATTGTAGTAAAATGTGAATTTATACTAACCAACATGATTAGCGTTGTTTTGCGGGAAAAATGTAATTTCAGGAAGCTAAGATGCATGTTGGGAGCTATCGGAAATGGACTCGGAAGCGAGCAAGGAAATGGCCAAGGGAAGCATGGATTAAAGGGGCTCCACGATGGAGCCGTGCCACGCTGCCATCGCGGAGGCATTCTGCCCCGGATGATAAAATTGGCAAAAATTCCAGAGGAGGTCCGCGTTGCCTCCGTGGCACGT
>JACEIK010017009.1:0-13693 GCA_018107945.1 Datura stramonium
GATTAAGAGTCGATTCTTGAGGTTAGGAAGTCTTAACATAGTTATATTTTAGTTTAAGGGTTAAATCTTGCATGCTCTATTTTTAACTTGCTATCTAAAACAATCATTGTAGTCGTAGCTTGAATTGTCTTGCTCAATTAGCTATGTGTGAGTCTTCATGGCATGAGATGTAAAAGGGTTGTTTGAGGAAGAACAAAGCTTTAAGTGTGGGGTAGTGATCTTGGGCATAATTAAGTGCCCAAATGCTATTTTATAACTTAGTTTAGTCATATTTGTCTATTTATACACTTACATTCTTATGTGATTTTATGTAAATTCGGGTATGCACTAACCAACATGATTAGTCATTATTTTGTAGGTGTAAAATTCATATGAGGGACTAAGTAATGATGGGTGAAGTGTAGAAATGGAGTTGGAAGCGAATTTCAAAAGTTGGCAAGAAAGCATGCCATGGCAAGGATGGCCGCGCTAGGCAGCGTGCCACGCTATGCGTGTGCCGCGCCCAGCGCCGTGCCACGCCAAGGCCATGCGCGAGATGAGGCAGCAATTCTAGGGAGCCTGCGCACCAGCGCCGTGCCACGCTAGGCACTGCTGCGCGCCGAAGCCATGTCACGTAGGCCATCGCGCAAGGGCAACACCGTACCACGTTGTCCATCGTGCCATGCCTCGGCCAAGCATCATTTAAATGCGATTTCCAGTGAGCCTACGCGTTACCTCCGTGGCACGGAGGCAAATTGGTGCGTTCAGCTCCGTGCCACGGAGCCATTTCATGACAGGCCAAAATTTGCAAATTCCCTATTTACTATAAATTAAACCCTTAGCTCCAAAAATCAAATGTCACGAAATATTTTCTGAAAACCGTAGAGGAGCGAAGGGAGAAGTAAAGAACTCACCTAGGGTTCACCAATTTTACATTCTGTTTCACCTATTCTTGTAAGTACACTACTTTAACAATGTTTTTGAGTATTTTTATGAACATGAGTGGTTAAAACCCTTCCTCTAGGGTTGAGGCCACGTGATATGATTGTGATTGCATGAATTCGTTTTGGTTTGAGTCGTTAATTGTTGTTTTGTATTAGATTCTTCATTATTGTTGTTTTTATACTTGATCACCATGAAAACAAATGAGTTAAGCTTAGGTTAAAGCTTGAAAGAGTAACCCTAGACAAGAACATAGGAATGTAGGGAGCAAGTTCTTATCTTTTGATATAATTCGCGGTTAGGATAGAAAATATACCTAATTTGCCTTGCTTAGTTGCTAAAACGGGATGAGATCAAGACACCGGCTTAGAATTATCACTCCACCACTCGTAGAAGTAGTTGTGAATTTAAGTTGGATCAAATGATTAGAGGTACGAAAGTCCCTAATCAAGAAAAAAAATCCCGTAAACCACATCCATGTAGTTGAAATGCCCATGAACTAGGTTATCACATCCCCGCTAAACAATGTAGTTGTGAGGATAGTTTGTCGTGTTTAGAGGCTCGAGAGACCATGAACATCGCATTTTCAACTGTGTGAGACAACAATTGATAATATCATACTTGAACCATTACAAAATGTAGCATTGCATGATTATTCGGCCTTGGCTCTAGTTGTTTCTTATATTGTTTTCAGATTATTTTGTGACCACCCTGAAATTTAATTATAATTTACCGAAAACTTCTATAATTAACACTTATGAAGGTTAATCTCACACTTGAACTTCATAATTTGCTGAATGGGTCCAGTTCCTGTGGGTTCGACATCCGTCTCTAGAAAAAGGCCACTGTATTACTTGTACGACTGCGTACGGTTGTGTGTGCGTTGGAGCGTGAGCACCCGACCTGAGATCTACCTTGGAGAAACAACTGGCTCCCTAAAGATGATCGAACAAGTCATCAATCTTGTGTAACAGATACCTGTTCTTAATTGTGACTTTGTTCAACTGATGGTAATCGATACATATTCTGAGAGTACCATCTTTATTTCGCACGAATAATACTGGAGCACCCCATGGAGAGATGCTGGGCCCGATGAAACCTTTATCAAGAAGGTCTTTTAGCTGATCCTTCAACTCCTTAAGCTCAGGTGGAGCCATTCTGTAAGGAGGGATGGAGATGGGCTGAGTGTCTAGAAGGTCTACATAGAAGTCTATTTCCCACTTAGGAGGGACTACGGGAAGATCTTCGAGAAACACGTCAGGGAACTCGCTGACAACTGAAACTGACTGGATAGTTTGGGTCAGAGCTGGAATCCTTGACTCGAACTAGGTGATAAATGCACCCCTTAGAAATAATATTTCTTTCCTTAAGGTAGGAAATAAACCGACCCTTAGGCGCTGAACTACTACCCATCCACTCTAAAACTGGCTCATTAGAGAACTGAAATTTGACGATTCTAGTTCTACAATTGATTGTGGTAGAACCAGAGTGTAACCAATCCATCCCAAGAATGAGATTGAAATCGACCATGTCTAACTCTACGAGATTAGCTGGAATGACCTTTTTCAAGATTGAGACTGGGCAGTTTCTATACACCCGATTGGCTCTAACTGACTCACCACTTGGGGTAGAGACTGAGAATGGTTCTAAGAGGACTTCTAGACTAATTTCTATCTAGACAACTACATAGGGAGTCACGAACAATAGTGTGGCACCTGGATCAAGAAGGGCATACACATCTAGATGGAAGAGACATAACATACCCGTGACCACGTCAGGTGAGCTCTCCTAATCCTGACGAGAGGAAAAAGCATAAAAATGGTTTTGGCATTGACTGCCACATGTATATGAAGTGTTGACCTGCTTAGCTGGTTGGCTTGTTGGAGCTGCTGAAGTGGTAGACTGTGATCTCCCCCGTCCTACTGACGGACATTCTCTGAGCTGGTGACTGAGCTTTCCACACCCAAAACAACCCTCTCTGCCCTGCAGGCATTCCCCTGGATGGTTCTTGCCAAACTTAGGGCAAGCTGGATGGCGGTTGCTGGCGTTGTGGCTGGGACTGTGAGCCAGATGCTCCACCCTTCCGATCCTTGCAGGATCGGAAAGTAGGGGTGTTGGCTGAAGCAGGTGTTGGAGCCCTCTGTTGCTGCTGCTGTGGGAGGCTACTACCGCCAGACCTCTAGTGACTATAATTTGATTGTCCAGTCCTCACCCGCTTATTCTCCCGCTCCATGTCTTTCAGCTTTTCTGCCTCAATCTACTCGGCATGAACGATGAGGCTAAATAGGTCAATGTATTTTATGAGAATAGCAGTCCTGCACTCCATAAGGACCAAGTTTGATAATGTGTTGACAAACTTAAGCATGCGAGCCCTTGGCGTGATTACCATCTCTGGAGCATATCTTGACAACCGTGTGAACTCCAGTGCATATTCTTCCACCGTCCTGTTGCCCTATTTCAAATTGATGAATTCTGCCACCTTAGCCTCCCTTAACTCTCTGGGGAAGAATCTATCTAGAAATGCTGTGGTGAACTCTTCCCACTCCACTGGTTTCGCTCTTGCTGGTCTCTCTTCTTTCCACTGATCATACCAGACTACCCCTTTCAACTGGTAGGCAGCCAGGTCAGCACTCTCAACGGAGCTAACATTCATAATCAGGCAATCTTCCGTACGTTATCCATGAACTCCTGTGGTTCCTCTCCCACCTTGGATACATGAAAGGCTGGAGGGTTCATCTGGGTGAAGTCTCAAACTCTGGCAGCTACTGCAGATCCATTTGTGTTAACCGTTACCACCTGTTAATTCACCTGGTTTGTGATTGTATGAGCCAGCAGCTGGATTGCCACTCTGAACTCTGCTGAGGACACTTGGTCATCCTAAGGGGCTGCTGGAGCTGGTGGGGTAGGAATAGCGTTGCTGGCCCTCCTTCCATTTTCATGTCTTGGAGGCATGGTTTCACTAAAATGAAATAGAGCACGAGTTAGGAGAACGTTTCTGGAATTGATCTTCAGTGCACGATAAAGAGTATGAACAAAAGGGAGTTTTCTTAATAATGTCTCGTAGCTTCCCCTTCATAAGTGTGGCGCGCTTCACACCCAGGAAGAGGACTCTACTTGACACAACTTTCAGACATCTGAGGATACTCTAAACCTAGTGCTTTGATACAAAGTTCGTCACGCCCTGAGTCTATTGTCACACCCCAAACCCGGGGAGGCGTGACTGGCACTTGGTGCCACCCTTGATATGAGCATACCCGACGCCCAAAAATAAAACAAGGCCAGAACCGATAAGGTTAAACAACACAACAACTATAAAATAAGAATAAGACGATAGACTATGAAGCAAGCTGACCTGACCAACTAAGAAAAATATACACTATGCCATCAAGGCCACGGAATGGAAGAACAACTATACAACATGGACCACCTGGCCTATAACAATGACACTGCACCCACAACAAATGTCTACGAGCCTCTAAGAATATAATAAAAATCAACTTTTCGAGACAGGGCCCCGAACTACCCATAACTAAACCTCTGGCAACTCCGAAAGAGCTGGAGCACACCGACTAAGATGGAACTCCACTTAGCAACTAAGAACCTGATCTAATAGCCCACCATCACCTGTAGGCATGAATGCAGCGCCCCGACTAGGGCGTCAGTACAATAATGTACCGAGCATCAAAGGCAGAAACAACTGGAATACTAAGATTAGAGATCAACAGATATACCAAATATCACAAAAGGAGAACTAAACTTATGTAAACACATAAAACCTACCTGGCCCCCATAAGCCCGGCATGTCCAAAAAGTAAATAACAATACAATGACACCTAGTTGACCTAGCTCACCTATCATCGCCTCTAGACCTCTCAATGGCCTCATCTAACACTAACCAACATCTATCATCCACTGCTATCAGATAACAAATAACACAAGCAACAACCACAATATAATGCTAAATAAATCACAAGTAAACACCAGTTAATCAACATCATCAATCAGGCACTACCGGACACTCTCTCGGCTGCGCACAATTAGCGGAGCTCAATCCATCTGGGTGAACCAAAACGCAATCCCAGGAAGGCCCAGACATGTCAGACCACTCTCGAATCATGTCTCAACTCGACACTACGGAGTACATCATCCTCAACCCTGTAGGTCATATCACTCCTTGGGCTCAAACCCTCAGCCGGAAGCACTCTTGTGCGTCGGGTATCCACAAGCCACAAGGTACCTCGGGCTCGACCACTAGCCAGAACAACTCTCGTGCATCGGGTTTCCACAAGACACAAGGCCTCAAACATAACACACACACAATCAAAAACAATAATAATACATGCTCAAATAGCCCACAATCAGCTCTCGAACCCCACAACCCAACTATTACAACAATTTTCTATTCTTTCACATCTAACAGTCCACCGATGAGCCACTAACCAAGATAAGGACCACCATCCTAACCAGTCTATCCTCAAGCTTTACAAAAAGACCACATCTCACTCTACTTACCACTAACATCAAGGGACACGGACAAATCGGCCCAAGTGTCACCACGGTTGTCACGTGTCATCGACACAATCGCCGATTCGAATATAACAAAAGATCTTTGCAACCATAGACCTTAACTACTCTAATACCTCATTCACTTGTCAATATAATCACCTCATCTTATTCACACTAATAGCCCATAACTTTCTATAAGAACCACATGCCTCATACACGACCTCTTGATAGGAGCCTAATAATTTGCCATAACTACGATTCTCCGCACTCAAGCCTGAGCCACCAACCAAACCAGAACCTTATACACACCTTTATCACCATATGAACAGCAGAACAAGATTTCAATAAAAGCAAAACACAAGCCATCACAAAACAGCCATCACACACGTCAACACGGAAGACAATGGCTATGGAATTCATGCCGACAAAGGGAGGGACAAGCCTAACATACCTTAGCTTCAATCCTAGAATATATTGAGACTTCAACACCATGAACCTACTGCCTAAAGAAAGTCCAAGATTCTGCCAAAAGTACAGTCAACAAACTCAACAAAGATGACAACACAAACGAGCCATAACCGATAAGATTCATATGGATTCGACGGTAGAAACTCCGAGACAACACCCTATCAGCATTAAAACACCTATAAACAACCTTAAAAACTAAGGATAACAAAAGAAAGAAAGCTTACCAACAGATTCACCACGAACCAGCCTCCAAAATCCCGGAAAAAGATACCAAAACACAAGCTACATGCGATTCTCAACTTCCCGACATCAAAATCATGTTGAGCCATGGATTCTAGCCCCAAAACCCAAAGAAAACCATCGAGAGAACCTTGATAGAGGTTTTGGACGTGAGAAGTTATGGAAAATAAGAAAATAAGGCAACCAACCGTCCAAGGGGCTTTTTATAGTCCTCCACCGCCTTAGACCCTTGCGAGGTTCCTGCTTGCGCGGTCTCGCGAAAACACGAATATCTCTCTACTCCGAAGTCGAATTTATGAACGGTTTGATGAAATGGAAACTAGACTCATAGATATTTAACTTTATAAGTGGCACACCCCCAACTCCTTATATATTGGGATAAAAGTCTCGAGACATTTGACCTAAATTTCATGGAATCTCAAGAAGGAAATCTTGCGATAACTTTTTTCGAATTTTGTTCCACAACCTTATCGACGTCCAATCTTAAATACGACCATAGAGTGACTCAAATAACTCATAAAACTTACTTCTTAGCCTATTATTTACTCTTAGTCATACCTCGAAAGTACAATTTTATCGCTCAAATTATATGGGGTATTACATTCTTCCCCCTTAGAAACATTCATCCTCGAATGTTGGACGAAACACATGACTCCAACTCAAGGACTGACACAACACGACATCGCACGATATAGCATCACATGAAAAGCCTGACACAAACAACTCCAAACAACAAAACCTTGCACCATGCCGAGCCGCGACACCACTATAACCATAATCAAAATAAGAATCTTACCTGTCGCCATATCTTGCCTCTGGCCAGCTATAATCCATCAAGTTACAAGAACCCATGCACAAGCCAGCAAATATGAGTCTAGACCCGACTCCTACGACATCAGATTTTCGCATGATTTCAATCCAGAAAGAAGGGTGGGTAACAATCCTAAATGCCCTGTAGCCTCTTGTTTATAAGCACACTGCACAATGCACACATAAACAACACTCTACTAGACACAACTCATAGACTCTCTAGGACGAACTACTCTGATACCAATCTGTCATACCCCAAACCTAGGAAGGCGTGACTGGCACCTGCTGCCACCCCTGATATGAGCATACCCGACGCCCAAAAATAAAACAAGGCCAGAACCGATAAGGTTAAAAAATACAACAACTATAAAATCAGAATAAGACGATAGACTATAGCGGAAGCTGGCTCACTTGACCAACTAGGGAAAATTAATACAATATGCCATCAAGTCCATGGAATGGAAGAACAACTATACAACATAGCCCACCTGGCCTATAACAATAACAATACACCCACACAAATGTCTACGATCCTCTAAAAATATAATAGAAATCAACTTTTCGGGACAAGGCCCCGAACTACCCGTAACTCAACCTCTGGCAACTTCGAAAGAATTGGAGCACACCGACTCAGCTGGAACTCCACCCAACAACTAAGAACCTGATCTAATAGTCCATCATCACCTGCAGGAATGAATGCAGTGCTCCGACTAGGGCGTCAGTACAATAATGTACCGAGCATGAAAGACAGAAACATCTGGAAGACTAAAATTAGAGATCAATAGATATACCAAATATCCTAGAAGGAGAACTGAACTTAAGTTAACACATAAAACCTACCTGGCCCCCATAAGCCCAGCAAGTCCAAAAAGTAAATAACAATACAATGACACCTAGCTAACCCAGCTCATCTGTCATCACCTCCAGACCTCTCATTTGCCTCATCTAACACCAGCCAACATTTATCATCCACTGCTATCAAATAACAAATAACACAAGAAACAACCATAATATAATGCCAAACAAATCACAAGTAAACACCAGTTAATCAACATCATCAATCAGGCACTACGGGACACTCTCTCGGCTGCGCACAGTTAGCGGAGCTCAATCCATCTGGGTGAACCAAAATGCAATCCCAGGAAGGCCCAGACATGTCAGACCACTCTCGAATCATGTCTCAACTCGATACTACGGAGGACATCATTCTAAACCCCGTAGGTCATATCACTCCTTGTGCTCAACCCCTCAGCCGGAAACACTCTCGTGCGTCGGGTATCCACAAGCCACAAGGTACCTCGAGCTCAACCACTAGCCGGAATAACTCTCGTGCATCGGGTATACACAAGACACAAGGCCTCAAAAATAACACACACACAATCAAAAAGAATAATAATACATGCTCAAATAGCCTACAAGTGGTTCTCGAACCCCACAATCCAACTATTACAACACAATACTATTCTTTCACGTCTAACCGTCCACCGACGAGCCACTAACCAAGATAAGGACCACCATCCTAAACAGTCTATCCTCAAGCTTTAAAAACATCCCATATCTCACTCTACTTACCACTAACATCAAGGGACAAGGACAAATCGGACCAAGTGTCACCACGGTCGTCACGTGCCATCGACACAATAGCTAATTCGAATATAACAAAAGATTGTCGCAATCATCGACCTTAATTACTCTAATACCTCATTCACTTTTCAATATAATCACCTCATCTAATTCACACTAACAGCCCATAGCTTTCTACAAGAACCACACACCTCATACACGACCTCTCGATAGGAGCCTAATAATTTGCCATAACTATGATTCTCCGCACTCAAGCCCGAGCCACCAACCAAACCAGCACCTTATACACACCTTTATCACCATATGAACAGCAGAACAAGAGTTCAATAAAAGCAAAATACAATCCATCACAAAACAGCCATCACACACGTCAACACGGATGACAATGGCTATGGTATTCATGCCGACAAAGGGAGGGACAAGCCTAACATACGTTAGCTTCAATCCTAGACGATCTTGAGACTTCAACACCATGAACCTACTGCCTAAAGAAATTACAAGATTCTGCCATAAGTACAGTCAACAAACTCAACAAAGATGACAACACAAACGAGCCATAACCGATAAGATTCATATGGATTCGACGGTAGAAACTCCGAGACAACAGCCTATCAGCGTTAAAACACCTATAAACAACTTAAAAACTAAGGAGAACAAAATAAAGAAAGCTTACCAACAGATTCACCACGAAACAGCCTCCAAAATCCCAGAAAAAAAATACCAAAACACAAGCTACATGCGATTCTCAACTTTCCAACATTAAAATCATGTTGAGCCATGGATTCTAGCCCAAAAACCCAAAGAAAACCATGGAGAGAACCTTGAGAGAGGTTTTGGACGTGGGAAGTTCTAGAAAATAAGAAAATAAGGCAACCAACAGACCAAGGGGCTTTTTATAGTCCTCCACCGCCTTAGACCCTTGTGAGGTGCCTGTTTGTGCGGTCTCGCTAAAATACGAATGTCTCTCTACTCCGAAATTGAATTGATGAACGGTTTGATGAAATGGAAACTATACTCATAGATTGTTAATTTGACAGGTCGCACACCCCATAAATACTTATAGATTGGGAGAAAATCCTCGATACATTTGACCTAAATTTTAAGGAATCTCAAAAAGAAAATTTTGTGATAACCTTTTCCGAATTTTGTTCCACAACTTGATCGACATACAATCTTAAATACGACCATAGAGTGACTCAAATAACTTTTAACACTTCCTTATTACCCTATCATGTACTCTTAGTCCTACCTCCAAAGTATGATTTTATTTCTCAATTTATCTAGGGTATTACATCTACATCCCAAATGAGACAAGATACTCGGAGTCACAAATAACTCCAAGCTAACCCATGGTCTATCATAACACTGGTATCTGAGTAATCATAGCGGAAGATTAAATAATAAAACCATTTAAGAAACACTAAATGATAAAGGTTAATTCATCTGAAAGCAAAACTAAATGTTTGAGTCTATATCTGAAAGCCATCTATAAATGATGAGTTGCTGGAACAAGCCCCCAGCTAACTTTAAAGTCTAACTAAAGGAAATAACTGAATAATAAAATATCATCCTCAAAATATGATAGTACTCACCAACTGCAACTGTTGGTATCACCGGAAGGAAATCATCAAACGGTGCTGGGGCTAAGAACCTGCGCCTGTATGATAATACGATACAACATAGAAGGTATGCATTAGTACTTTGAATGTACTGAGTAAGTGGGAGAAAATACGACATAAAGAACAAATAACTAAACTATAATGACATGTAATGACCAACTGAAATACTAAAAACTAAACAACTGAAATATAACTAAGATGGTCAATAATGACCTTGACTGGTGGTCATAAACATGCCCTTAATATGAGATACTAATTTGAGCTAACTTTACTGAACTGAACTTAACTGAGTAAATTGAAACTATTCTGAGTTGAGCTAAACTGAAACTATTCTGAGCAGAGCCAAACTTAAACTGTATTGACTAGTGGGAGAGTCTATAGCTGACATATAACCATGTGAGCTAGATGTGGAGTCCGATGTATACACCCCATCGGTAGGACCCAATATACCTTCTAGTGTATAAAGGCATCAGCTGGCTGATCACAAGTTGGGGCCATAGGGCCAATAAAATAACCTACGGTGGTAACGTAGTTCTGGGAACCTAGGTGTGTTGGAATCCCGATCTACTCGGTTCTAAGTCCTACTCCCACTGGATAGTCCTAGGCTGACTACTAAGATGATAGCTTGAAACTGGGGTCCAATACTAAGTTAGGGATACCTATCTGGAAGTACCCTAAGAGTCTTATCAGACTGTATTATATAACTGGTGTTCTAAGACTGGCCAGAGCTGCTTACCTGAAAACATCGTGACCATCTAAAGAACCAAAGAAATCTAATAACTGATATTTGAGTCTAATAACTGATAACTGGGAGGCACCACTGACACCTCAAGAAAAGACTATTGTCAAACTGATCAGTTGACATTTGTGAATAATACTGGGTATACTAACATTCTGACTGAAACTGGACTAGCATACATCTGATTGAGATTTCAACTTATTCTAACAACAAGGGAATCCCAACATTTATAGAATCGAGCAACATGAACAACTAGTCAAATATGCAAGACACTAAATCACTGAATTCCAAAGCTAGGGCTAAATCATTTTACATGAAGCTAGTTTCCATATGATTTCTAGGAATTTGGGAAAATATAGCAGCTAATAACATGGATAATATTCCACCTGAAATTTATAGAATTCTTTCTAAAAATTTTCTACATTTCGAAACCACAGGGCTATAACTGATAGAAGATTAAGGAAGAGTTTTGGGGACACAAGGGAAGAACAATTCCCTTGTTGAATTCCCACATACAATGACTAGAACTCTTGGAAGGAAACCTGGAGAAGTCTGAAGAAAAATGGAAACCCTAGCTTAGCTCTGCAATGTTCGCCTGGAACTTCTACGTTCTGAAAGTCATGAATTGAGGGAATGAGATGGATTAGGTCAATCAACCACTTTAATTCTCTCCTAAACATTCCCAAAACAACATAGTTTAGGGATTAAAAATATGGGAAATTATAAAAATATCCCTGGGGAAAAATCTGGAAAAACTGCTGTTAGGGAAAAAAGAGGCACTCAAGAAGTCATTGGTTGAGACCACGACTCGTTGGGACCTGGAAAAGAGAGGGACCACGAATCGTTGGATGAACCAATGGGTCATTGGTTCCTCCCATGGCCACTGGAAGAGAAATATGGGAAGCCTAACAACGGGCAACACAATGACTCATTGGTAGACCCAACGGGTTGTTGTGTCGAGTCATCACCTCCATTGGAGAAGTTCCTAAGACCCCTGAACTTGACATCACGGGTGGTCACAACGACTCGTTGTGTGATACAATGGGTCATTGTTTCCACTCGTTATCACTGAAGGAGGTTTCTAGAATCCTATCTTACGACTCACACCACAAGTTGTTGTATCACACGATGACTCGTTGGTTGGGTCGTGGATTCTTGAAAAAGGGAGTTCTGAGTTAGGGATCAATGAGTGACATGATGAATCATTATTTATCACAACGGATTGTTCTATGTCCCGTTGGTTCCCAAAGGACCAAGGCAAGGCTGACCACGACTGAGACAACGGGTCGTTGGAGTTGGCCACGACTCGTTGTCTCGGTCGTTCTGAGGCAACTTTTCTGGTTTCTTCTGAATTTTTTCTTTCAAGGTTTGAGTTTGTCATAGAAAAGTTTCGGGGTGTTACAGATGATGAAGGCCACCGGCAGGATGAATGGTCCCACATTGATCAACACATCTTCAATAATGCCCTGGGGATAAATGATGGACCTGTCAGCTAACTGCAATGACACTGTAGTGGGCGGTTGTTCTCGTAACCCCAACATTCTAAACAATGATGCAGGCATGAGATAGATGTTTTCACCCAAATCACACAATGCTGGCCAACCTCTTGGCTTCCAATTATGACTGGAATAGTGAAACTCCAGGATCTTTTAGCTTCTTAGGAATCTTATTTTGAACCCGAGAACTGCACTGTTTTGTGAGAGCTACAGTTTCGAACTCAGTGAGCCTTCTCTTGTTTGCCACAATATCCTTCAAATACCTGCATACTTAGGAGCCTCTTGAAACAACTCTACCAACGGTAGATTCACATGTATCTGCTTCAACACATTAAGAAACTTCTTACAAGCTGTGTTGTCCTTCTGCTTTTTGAATCTTTGTGGAAATGGAGGAGGTGATCTAGTTTCTACCACTTTCGGCTTTGAATTACTTGACTCCCCAACCTTCTGCTTGAACTTTGCAACCTTCTCTGTGATGTCGCACAAGCGCATGCAAGCGCACATGGTCATCCAGTAATATAGGATTGGAAGTGTCACGCCCCAAAACTGGGGGAGGGCGCGACTGGCTCCCGACACCTGACTGATCGGGACGCCGGCTATATGAAATCTGTAACTATAACACTTAGGCCATTTAGGAAACCTATCACAATCAACTGGAGCACAAACTGGACCCATAATGTCTCAGAAATATAGGGTAAATAACTGAAATGCAAACAAGGCTATGAGTATGCTAAACCAAACAACAAAAAGCCGACAAGGCCACAAACTGAATAACACTGTACACACTAAGTCCACAAAGTCTCTAAAGAGTAAACTGACTGAGGGTCGAAACAAGGATCCGACCTACCCATAACTGCATCTCAAAATTCTAACTGAAACAAAACCAGATCTTAGCTCCAGAAAGAAAGGAGCATACCAACACATCCTTTGATCTCACGAACTGTTACTGCAACTGGCAATCCCAACCTCTACCTGCACCTGCGACACGAACGCAGGTCCCCAGGCGAAGGGATGTCAGTACGAATGAAATGTACTGGTATGTAAGGCTGAAAACTATAAACATATAAGATAGCAATGATAACTAAGCTAGAAATAAGGAATAGTAACAACTTGAAATCCTGTAAACTGAAACCTGAGAATAAGTCAATACTGAAGTGAAAATGCAACCAAGTAATGCACAAGAACAATTATAACTGTAATTTTGGCGGCCAGCCGACCATAAAAACCATATAAAGATGCCTCCAGCTGATGTACCATACCGGGGTAAAATAAAATATCTCCAGTCGGCATACCATACTGGGGTAAAAATG
>JACEIK010017011.1:0-13683 GCA_018107945.1 Datura stramonium
TTCACAATAAACTGAAGTCAACTACTCCACATATACATGTATATAATGCAACTTATGAAACAACAACAACAACATACCTCTAGCTGCACAATCTGACTAATTCTGAAATAACTGAGGATATCTGGTTTTCATATCAGCTTCTGCCTCCCAGGTCATCTCCTCTCGGTTCTCATTCCGCCATAATACTTTAACGGAAGCAATATCTTTAGTTCTTAGTCTGTGGATCTGCTGATCTAGTATGACTACTGGAGCTTCTTCATAAGCTAACTCCTCAGTGATTTAGACGTCCTTGACTGGGACAATCCGGGAGGTATCTCCTATGCACTTCCTCAACATTTATACATGAAAAAAATGGGTGAACAGATTCTAATTCCGGAGGTAAATCCAATTCATAAGCCACTTGGCCTATCCTTCGGAGAATTTGATAAGGTCCAGTAAACCTCGGGTTGATCTTGCCTTTCTTACCAAATCTCATCACGCCCTTCATCGAAAAAACATTCAGGAATACCTAGTCACTATATCAAACTCTAGGTTTCTCTGCCGCACATCAACATAAGATTTCTGGAGGCTCTGAGCAGTCAGCAGACGTTCTCTGATAAGCTTTACTTTTTCCTTCTGTCTATTTTAACAGGTCCAGGTTTGCTCTATCTGCCTGAAGTTATCATCCAGAAGGCTTCCCCTCCATTTATAGTAGGCCTCGATAGTCTGAGTTGTATATTCTACTTAGCCACCAATTAGGGTACGAGGAACTGTGCTTAAGTTAACATATGTCACCGTCTGTTCTAACATCCTTTCCTAAAATNCTTCTTCATAAGCTAACTCCTCAGTGATTTGGACGTCTTTGACTGGGACAATCCGGGAGGGATCTCCTATGCACTTCCTCAGCATTGATACATGAAAAAATTAGGTGAACAGATTCTAATTCTGGAGGTAAATCCAATTCATAAGCCACTTGGCCTATCATTCATAGAATCTGATAAGGCCCAATAAACCTCGGGTTGAGCTTGCCTTTTATTTTTACCAAATATCATCATGCCCTTCACGGTGAAACCTTCAGGAATACCCAGTCACCCATATTAAACTCTAGGTTTCTCTGCCGCACATCAGTATAAGATTTCTAGCGGCTCTGAGCAGTCAGCAGATGTTCCCTGATAAGCTTTACCTTTTCCTTCTGCCCATTTTAACATGCCCGGGTTTGCTCTATCTGCCTGAAGTTATCATCCCAAAGGCTTCCACTTCCATTTATAGTGGGCCTCGAGAGTCTGATTTGTATATTCTACTCAGCCACCAGTTGGGGTACGAGGAACCGTGCTTAAGTTAACATATGTCACCATCTATTCTAACATCCTTTCCTAAAATTTAGTCATTGATTGCGCCCCTCTGTCGGAGTTTATCAAACACTGGGGCTCCACGCACTCCATATACTTCTGGGGTATTTAACCTAACATAAGTATTAGTGGTGACATAATTTCATCTTGCGAGGCACGAATTGACCTCATTGGTCTTATTATACTGACTCAAATAAGGTTAGGCTACACCTGGTGTGAGATAACCCTGTGACTATATTCATATTAATTACTCTCCACTCCCTTGCAGACACGACCATCTCTTATATTGGATAACTCAGTTCCTTCTATTTCACCTTTTCTAGCCTGTCACTAGGGCTCTTCTTCTATGATTTAATGATATCTCCTGTCCTCTCGTACCATCTCATTGCATTTTCATTAAATTCTGGGAGCAACGAACACATGCATCTTAGCTATGGTTTGCTACTTGATGTTCCGCCACCCTTGGAATGTGAGGTCAACATCTGGACCTTGTGACCTTGCTTGTTGTTATATTGAAGGCCCGTAACTGACCGCTGGGCCTTGTTTCTAGGTTGCACTAGATTAGAGTCTCTGTGTCGGCACTCTCTTACCTTCCCCTTAGGCAGGCGTACCGCCACATTCTAGGCTACAACCTTACTGTCTCTTAACTGTTAGCCCAGGGCTTAGTCCTCAATATGCAATGTTCTATCAACCAGGAGGTGATTCTGATTTCCCCCAAAGTATGGTATTCATGCTTTTCCCCTTACCTTCCTTAAGGAGCTCTATGGTTCATGGTACCTGCCTTACACTGCCAATAAAGTTACCGGCCAGGTCTTGGTCTATACTTCTTCTGGCTTGCAGTCAGACCAATTTTATTCATATGACCCCCCTATCTTTCGATATCACAAACTAAGATCATAACCATTATCTTGCAGGTATATCCTGCCGTCATTAGCATGCTACAGTAGATTCAGCCTTTTTCTGACTTGAACCTAACTATTACTGGGAGTTTATCACTGATGGATTTCTTACACACACTTTGAGTAAGCTGGTAGTCTTACTTGCTCTTCTAACTTATTACCGTGAAGGTCTGGACAACATACATAAACATTGGGGCTCCCTACTTTTTCCAAACACTTTATGGAGTCAACAAATCCAACATTCGCTTACTATTTACTACGGGAAACATCGCCTCTATTCTTACGCCCTTTGCTATACTGGAAACAAAACTATGAGGTAGGAATAACCTTTACTTACTACAATGAAACGGGAATATGGAACTGTACAACATTTGAAAGAATGGAGGTGGGAATCCTGCATTTCCCTCTCTTTCTCACATCTATTGTGTCATCTAATATTAACTGTCATTTTGACTAGATCTTGTATATATAATAGATAAGTCGACTCGTATATATGCTATACTCCTGACTTCCTACTCTGAAGTTATAAAAATGAACTAGGGACAGTGTTGGTAGATGTATCACAGTGTGAGATTCCTGGTACCTTGGGAGAATATTGGGGAGATCAAGGATGTCCGCTCTCGTTTTTAGGCTGACTATCTCCCAACTGTAGCGTCTTAACGATACTTCCTCCTGCCGTTGTGGTTATCTTGCAAATGGCTGGTGTCTATCTTATATTAAACATTACCCTAGAAAGACATAACAAGGAAAACTTAAGGACTTAACCCTATACAACTTTTCTCTATAGCACGACTTGAGAAGAAGAAAGAGTAACCATCATATCGTGCCTTGCAACCTCCTGCATATAGTATGTGGTGCATAACACATCCATAGACAAGAATCTCCTTAACACGGCTTGAAGACTCCTTGGGATACGACCTGCTCTGATACCAAGTTTGTCACGCCCCACACAGCCAACACACATCATCTAAAGCACATCTGAGCCCCACACGGCCGATATCATCTAACCATAGGGAAGTAACACAATCTGCAAGCCTCTAGGAGTAATAAGATGGTTGGGAGAGGGCCCCGACCTACCCATACTGTACAAACAAAAGGAATAAACCTCTATCCCACCAGCCCCAGAAGAAGGGAGCTGACGATTCTATACGGCTGACTGGAACTACGAGGGACCTGCTCCTCGTCTATCTGTACCTGTAGGAAAGTAATGCAGCGCCTCGGGAAGGGCGTCAGTACAATATGCACCGAGTATGTAAGGCAATAGATAAGCTGAATAGGACTAGAAGTAAGTAAAAAGAAGAGTCGAAAGATTAACTTGTATTCCTGTTGATTTGTAATCTGCATCTAACTGACACTACACGTACATAAGCTAAGGATGCATACTTAAACATTTATACACTACAGCTTGCAGACAAGAATTCATACAAGAACCTCACCTGGCCCCCATAAGATGGGAGGTACAATCAGCACAGAATAACTCGTTTAGGCCCCCATAAGTCCTAGCGAGCACGTCTCAATCTATATACCCTTACTCAAGTGTCTATAACTCTACTAGTACTGTAGCCAACCTACCAGTCCCATGGGTCTACAACTGGGCCCACTTTGCCCCTAAACTGTAGTTGTGTCTGATCTAGAGGACTCTTGATATCTATACCCCGAGAAAAAATGCTGGGCGGGGGTGTGTATAAGGCCAACCATGGAAATATGAGGATCTGTATCCCCATCTTCGTCCCTTTCGGATGGCATGCTGCTCCGTAGAGCGACGTATCCTCGCCCCTGGCAGGTGAGTCGACACAGCTATTAACCCTGGGGTGGTCATGGAAGGCTTCTAACTGAGGGCAACCACAACCCTGGTGCTATATTGACACATCAATCTATTTGTATAAAGAGAGCGTATCTGGCCTTCTAGGCCTAACGCTAATGCTACTCGCTTCTGGGATAATATGTATGGCTGTCTGCAGGCACGCCATGCGCCTGTATTTGATCAGAGGATCATAATAGTGATCATGATCTCTATTAGTCTAGGCTGAATAGAGCGAGGTCTAAAGTGGCCTACCAATACTCTGAATGTCCTACTAAGACATCTATAACTCATGAATAACTGTGGGGTTGCGGATAGCTAACTACTTTATTCTTCTAAATTAAAACACTATAGGGCTGGGCTCGATCGAACTTTCTTCTATGCGATCGGCACCCTGGTCCTTCATAGGGAGCTTACCGATCTCCTTAACTTGTGGCTAACACTGTACTAGTAGAGTACTACTGAATCCTTAAGCCTTATTTAGATCCACCCAGATCTGTATTACAGTTCTGGGCAATTCCCAATCTTATAGGAAATTCTATATAGACTAGTCCTCTCCTGGCACTCTGTACCTGAATACCTTACAAGAACCGGCTAGGGTGCTGGCCCGTCACTAACTACTGATGTGGACCCCTCCTTGGGGTACCCACGGGTTTATCTGACTCGGACGACTGGGGTGGCTTGCTGGCATCCGACATGATAACTGTTAGGTTGACTAAGACTGACAATCACTAATAAGGCTAAAGGGATGGCAGGCGATCACTCAATACACTTGAGAACCCTGGTGTCGCTAACTATAGTATATACCTATTATGTCTCTATTTTTGGTTCTGGAACGTGCGATAACGTCAATGACCTCTAGGGATGCTCTCCTACCAACACAGGCGCCAATTGGTCGTTAGACCGCCTAACTGCGCCCATACTATTTAACCAACTAATTCAGGAAAATAACTCTTACGAGCTTCTGAAGTCTAGGCCTGGAAACAAACATATAAGTCTACCATTACAATAAACTGCGAGCTAAAAGAGTTTCTATAACGTTCATAACGCGAATCACATTTAACCTGCTTTCTTTTAGCGTGGGGTCCTACAATACGATCTTTATATGTTTTCTAGCAGCTAACTAGAATTTATGTAACTGTAATCCCTATTACTAGCTACTCGCAACATATCTGATATTTATATATGTATATCAATAACAGTTAATTATAACATATCAAATTACAATTTAATGGTAGAAAGCGTTTGCAACATTTGAGATCGTTATTTCTATTTGAGAATATAAGTCGTAACACTGTACGACAAGGATACTTGTCGAGAGTTAAGCCTTACATACCTTGTTCACCATTTTCTGACTAACTGATGAGTATCAACTCGTGTTCAACAGTCCTTCTCAACTGTAATCATACTAATGGAAGAATAAGGCCAACTTCTTTATTGAATTCGAAGAAAATAATAACTTATATATATATATTGACTACACTTTAACTTATCAAAAAAGAATAAAAAACTTGTAATTTCTCGAGAATCTAGAAGCGAGAAATACTTACTTTAAGCCTGTGATCATATTGACACGAGTTTGAAGCAATTCCACCAACTCTAGCTCAGCAGGACGATGTTTTGTTGGGTGTATTTTACGAAAATAACTCTGCAGTGATTCTCTCTAAAGCCTTATACTTCACTACCCAGAATTAATTTATATTTGGACGGCATTTAGTGGTGTAATCGGATGATTTCTTAATGTTCTCCTTCGTTCTTACCTCTGTTGGCCGAGGATAAATGAAAAATAATCTAACTTCTAAGTGTGAGGCCTTTATATACTTGAGGCAGCAGACAAGGCAACGTGGAATGATGCCCAATGTACTGATTCTGCTCTGTGCCATGTTGGCTAACGCGGAGGAGCAGCTCTGTGCCACTTTGCCCCTCTGGGCAGCTTGGTTCGGCCTCCTCTTGTGAAATCCTAGCTTGGCACTCATTCAGCCTTTCCCCGGGCCCTTTTCTCGTACGTATGACACTCTTAAACTCTCAACCAACATATGAATAGGCCGACTAAATGTTAGAAACTTATGGGGTGTAATAGTATCGTTCCATGATACAGCTGCAGGATCACAATCTCAGCCCCGTTAGTCTACCATTTACCGAAGAACTCAGCTTACCCGTCGGTGAGTCCTCATCCTTTGATGGTGGAGTTTCTTTTCTTTAATTATGCTTTCATTTCTTTTATTTACATCTGGACTTAGCTGGGGGTTTGTCCCAGTAGCTCATCAGACCTAGTGGCTTCAAACGTAAAGTTGTTTTCAGAATCAAAATGATTTTTTTAAATATGTAACCTTGTTCAAGTATTATTTTTCTTGCTTTAAATTTCCACTGCATGTATTTTTATGTTACTCAAAATGCCAGTGTATGATAGACCGGGAGGTGGCCTGGGGTCACTTATGGCTTCAAGTACCGTGTTCCGTCCAGAGTGTAAGCTCGAGGCGTGACAATATTACTAGTCTTATGGCCTATGCCCAAAAGAAAAAGAAGAATAAACATAAGATGTAGGCTAAAATGGAGAGAAGTGAGAATAAGAGGGCTAGGAAAGTTTGCAGTTATTAAGGTAGTGGTGGAACATTTTCTAGCAGAAGGCCGACAGAGCCTACTCAATCAGTAGCCTAATCCACAGCCTGTACACCATCCTAGTCTTAGAGACTCAGACATGATCAGGGCAGTCAGTTAGGCTGAGTTAGCACCCTAGAGCAGCAGGTCTATAGACATGGGTAGGTACAAATTAGATGTCAATCAAGTTGTAGAAAAAGTTGGCAAAAGTTATCACAACTTTTTTTCTTAAATTCTATGAAATTTTGGATTAAATATCTCAAAACATTTCTTGTAATCCTTAGGTATTTAGGGGGCCTATGATCAATCAAATTAAAGGTTTATGAATCTATTTTCCATTGCATTAAATCATTCTCTAATACTATTTCGAAATAGAGACATATTCACGTTGTTGTGAGACAGCGCAAATAGGCACGTCAAAGCGGCCATGTCGGTGGACGACTATATAAAGTCTCTTTGGTCAGTGGTCATATCCAAAATTCATTTCCAAAAGTGTGAGGATGGTGGGAACTCTCTCCTCTACATATTCCTGATGATATTGATGATTTTGAGCCATAAATTCATGGTTCAACTTGAATTTAATGCTTGAAAGTTGTAACCATCAGTCTAGTTCGCTTACTCTCATTGTGTTGATCTTGTTGTGGCTATTTCGTGTGTACCAGATGAGTAATCACTCTTTTCCCTTGATTTATATCTTGGTATCTTGGTTATGAAATTTTAAGTATCGTCAGAGCTTCAGGCTGAAGTTTCTATAATTATATCCATAGAAATCTCATCGTTTAAGTCGGATTTGCATTGTCTTCTTGTTGGGTTCTTATAGTTGCATTTTTTGTGGTACCGAGGACTACTTCTAGAAAGTATTTTGTGGTGTTAAAGGCCGTTTAAGGATGTGTTTTCTTGGAATGGATAGAAAGCGTTTCGGTTAAGTTTAATTCGACATCATTGATGTATGTGTAAGGCTTCCATTTTTCTCTTTTTGGCATAGATGTCATCATAATTAAGCTTTTGTCATTGTCATGCGAGCTTGCTGATTAGAGGCTTGATTTTGTATTGATTATCTTTCTTTTTAGGGGCTGTTGAGATGTACACTTTCCCTTACTATTTGAGGCTATAAAGGGTGATAGTTTGATCGATTGTAATATGTTAGTTAGTGTTGAATGTGAATTGTGTTGTAACATTGGGTATGACCTTAATTTTTGAACTTGGGTTGTATTTCTGTGTGTATATAGGTGTATTTGTGTGTCTGGGTTTAGTTTGGTTGGTGGCTCAAATTGGGCATTGATGGGCTAGATTAGGCCAAGCAATATATATGTCTCAGTGATGGTGCTCGCAGGATAATTGTGTAGTTGACCTGTCGTAAAAGCTGTTGTCATTGTCCAGTGCTGTAGGCTAGTTTTGTAGGTAAAAATTGATGGTTTGGTAAGATCTATATGGATGGTACGATGATCTTGAGGCTTGGGTCGAATGTAACAACTCTTACATTGGTAGTAAATCTTGGAGGATAGATGCATTAGGATGATGATCCAAAGATTTTTTATTGAGCGTCGGTGGGCGACTAAATACGTAAGGATTGCAATACATTGTGGTAGTTGTTTGGTGGGTGTGGGTAGCCAGATGTGGGTTGTATGGACTTGTCTTTGATATGCAATTATTGGTTGCAAATCGTGTGGCTTGTGTGGTGCCTTTATGTTAATTAAGTGTACTAACTTGGTACCTTGGGGCTTAACGAATACTCAATGCATGAGAGTTGGTCTAGTTGCGGGTTAAGCCCAGGGATTGGAGCTGACCTATGGAGTGTGAGTTCTTCCTCCAGTAGGTTAAGGCAAATCATGTGCAGGAGTTATTTCAACATTCCAGAGCCTTTCTAGGGTTGCGGTGAGTTTCCCCCAATGTGATTGAGCTCATGTTAACGAGAATAGCTTGTGTGTCGTGAGATGTTCTAGCCAGGTTTAACTGTGAATAGATATACATGTTGTATTATTCTATATTTGTTGCTTGTTTGATTAGATATCATGTTTAAAGGTGACATGGTGATGGTCATGATCATTGGAGGGCTTAGATTTGAGCCAGGTAAGATAACTTAGATAAATCCTGTATGGTACAGGTGGTGATGGGTGCGTCATATCAACTAGGTGCCAACTCTTTTTTTGATTGTTTATTTGATTGTTTCATGGGACTTGCCAGGATTATGGGGGCAAGGTAGGTTCGGTTTTCATTACTTTTGTTTCTTTAGACTTGCCAGAATTATGGGAACCAAGTAGGTTCTGTTTGCTTTAATTGATTTCAAGGTTATGTTGTTATTGATGCCTTCTGTGCTTTTTGTGGATATTCAGTATATCTAATAATTTGAAATTTGAATCATATCGTCATTTTCACGTACATACTCAGTACATCTCCATACTAATGCCCTAGTTGGGGGGTGCTGCATTCATGCCTGCACGTGTTGATCAGCAGGTGGATCGAGTTCATGTTTTCTGTGTGGAGTTCCAGCTATGTTAGTAAGCTCTAAATCTTTTGGAGTTTCCAGATGTTTTATTTATGGGCAGTTCGAGTCCTTATCCCGAACGATTGATTACAGATGTATTCATATGAGGCTCATAGACATTGTTATGGTTGTAGTGTTGTTATTGTAGGCTTGGAAGGCCCTATAGTACAAGTGGAATTCTATTTTGTGGCCTTGTGAATGGTTGTATACGCATTTATTGGTTTGTCCAAGAGAAAACTTCCATTATAGTATGTTGTACTCTAATTTAGATCGTTATTTTGATGCTGAACAATGTCTGTTTTGGCCGAATATATTCATATTGTTACAGGGTTCTCTCGGCTAATTGCGACATCGAGTGCCAGTCACGCTTCCATGGGTTTGGGTTGTGACGAAATTTGTATAGGAGCAGGTTTGTCCTACAGATTCTTTGAGTCATGTATAGTAGAGTCTTCTTTATGTGTGCGTTGCTGATAATGCTCAAATCACACCTTATGGCAAAGTATGAAGTGGACGTTGTTAATAAAGAACCCAAAAAAGAGGTTGGGGTTGAACCCCCAAGGAATAAAGTAAGATCTATACTAATGTGGGTACTTAAACTTGTTGGTAAGTTATCTCTAAATTGGGGGGTTTCAAAGAAAAAAATATTAAAGTAAGATTATAATTGTGGTTGTTATCAAGATTTGTAAATAACTAGGACAAGTGTTACCTATGGGTTCATAACTACTTCGGGTATACACACTTGATCAATCCCAATGCTTACTAATAGAACTGATAACTAGGGTTCATCAAAATGACTGGTTCGTTCCTATTAGATGACTATACTCAATCACCGTGTCAGGTCTCATGAGCGATTTCATACTAACCGTTATCAATATATTCAAAACTAACTATCCTGCGACCACAACTCAAGTTAATACAATGATCATAAAAATCAAGGTTTTGTTGTAATTCTCTTTTCCTAATCTCTACTTCTCTAGATTCAAGCAAGTAAAGATTTTGGCAAGTCCTAACGTTGTACACCATTAAGAAACATTTAAAGATGAATAGAACACAATACAAGCATTTAATATTGATTTTGAATCATTTTTGTGCAACCCTATTTCGTTAATCGACCATGGTTCCCACAACCCTAATTGTGGAGGTTTTAGCCTCTCATGATTGTAAGATTATATTTTTCATTCATAGACAAACGCATAATTAGATACTTACATTAATAATTAGAAGAAACCTGCTTTGAATATCAATGAACAATCTCAAGAACAATTGATGAAATCAAGTGTTGATTCTAAGAATTACTCTCCAAAACATGATAAAAATTCACAAATTAAACTTTTCACACGTCTCTCCTACTTTCTCTCTAGTTGTTCCACTAAAATAAAACATAAAAGGTATTTGTACAGACATTAGAAATCTTTTCCTACGCTAACAGGGAATTTTCCATATCTAGCGCCGGCTTGACTCATGATGATCCTATGACTCGTAATAGGATTGTATGGGTCATACCTGCCTCTTGTACATCCCTTTGCTACTCAGATTTGTCCAAGTGTTGGCAGCTTGTATAACTCGTACAAAAGTCCTACGAGTTGTACAATCCATATGTGGCTTGGCCTTGAGAACCTTCACATCTTCTGAAGTTTTCTACGACTGTTGTGGTACTCCTCATACCTTCCTCTTACGACTCGTACTTGCTTGTTGTATCTAATGTTCTGCCAAGTCTTTAAGAATCACTGAAGCTCCTCATGGATTATGGTACAGGTCATAAGTGGTTGTTATGATCCGTAGGTTCCATCGGTACCAAGAGACTGCCTTGTGCAATTTTCTCTGAAGATTTTCACGACTTTAGTTACAGCTCATACCTTCTTGGTACGGCTCGGACTGAGAGTCTTACTTTGCCTTCCTCTCGTTCCAGACTTCTGATTTTCACCACGATTCTCAGTATGACTCATACTATCATGATATGGCTCGTACTGAGATTCATACTTGGCTGATTTTCTGCACTTCTATACATTTTTTGCACATTTTTTCTCCAACACCTATTTTCCTTGAAAAAAAAGTAAAAGTACCTTATATCCATATAAACATACCTAAGTCCATGCTATTTTCTTAGTTTTAAGCGTCGGAAGTGTTGTAAACTCGCAGCACATCAGTTGCACATCATACTTATAAACTAAAGGGTACAGGACATTCAAGATTGTTACGTTTCTTTTCATGTCCAAATTGTGCGAGGTGTCAGATATGGTAGGAGGCAGTTCTAGACACACGTTTGAGGACTTATGCAGGAAATGTTTGTAAAATAATGGATTATGGTCGCTAGTGGCTGGACGTGCCGGCAGAAAAGATCCTTATCCTGATTTTTGTTGGAGTTGTGATTTGCTCCTTAACAGGGTGTAGTGTCATCTTGTTTAGAGTAGTTTGTGGCAGACCGAATAGATCAATGATTGTGTGAGCTAGTCATGCTATGATAGTAGTTAGAACTGAATCATGTGTATCGTCCAACATTCGAGGATTAATGTTTCTAATGGAGGAAGGATGTAAGACCCCGTATAGTTTAAGCAATAAATGATACTTTCAAGGTAGGAATAACAGTAATTAACACGCTAAGAAGGACTGGTTATGAGTTATTCAAATCACTCTATGGTTTTATGTTAATATTTGACGTCAATCAAGTTGTAAAACAAAAGTTGGCAAACGTTATCGCAAATTTGTTTCGTAAAATCTCTAAAATTTGGGTCAGATGTCCTTAGAGCTTTTATTTTAATCCGTAAGGAGTTAAGGGGCCTACGACCCATCAAATTAAAGGTCTATGAGTCTAGTTTTAAATGCATTAAATCATTCGCTAATACTACTCCAGAATAGAGAGATATTCACATTTTTGCGAGACTGCGCAAGTAGGTACTTAAAGCAGCCAAGTCGGTGGAGGACAATATAAAGCCTCCTGATCGGTGGTCATATCTTAAATTCATTTACAGAAATGTCAGGAAGGTGGGAACTCTCCCCTCTACATACTTTTGATGATCTTGATGATTTTGAGCCATAATTATGTAAATCCATGGTTCAATCTTGAATTTAAGGCTCGAAAGTTGTAATCCTCTATCTAGTTTGCATTGCTCTTGTCATGTTGATCTTGTTGTGGCAGTTTCATGTGTACCAACTAGATAAACACCCTTTCCCCTTGAATTCTATCTTGGTATTCTGGTCATGCTGTAAGTATCTGTCACAACGCGAGCATAGACCCCGAACGCGACATGGGATCTAGAACCACGAATGTCTCCAAGCTAACCCATGGTATATGTATAACATAAGAATAAGCATACAATTAAGAAGAATTAAACCATAATATATGACATAAACGGATGTTTTAGATACCATAAAACATAAAGTTGAAACAACAACTCAAAACTGCTTCACATCTATACATGATAGTCTAAAAAACCTCTAAATATAAGATGAGCTGAAGGGATAAGTCCCCAACTAGCTCTACTAAGTCTATAACTGAAATGACATAAAGGAGACATGAATCAAAACTTCCATTCTCAACTGATTAGGACTCAACAAGATAGAGATGAAGTTGGGACAAGAGCGAATCTAGCAGCAACGGTGAGACTAAAAATCCAAACCTATGTCATGAGATGATATAGCATAAAAAGTATGTGATCAGTACTTTAAATTTACTGAATATGGAGGATAAGTAAAACATGAGAATAAGGACAACATGCTGTAAATCATGATCATCATATAGCCATAAAACACGAGCTTTTCATCATAATATGAAGTATAATGACTCAAGATTTTGAAAGAAAAATCATAAAGCTTATTGTGTTTGAAATCATATGTAAAACTCATAAATTTATCCATGGGTCAAAAATACTATAATTCATGGCATCATAAAGCATGAACAAGAAGAAACATACACTACAAGAAAAAGAGTTATTAGGGACCAAGATTTAGCGACGAGTATAAAGTATGCTCCCTAATAATATACTTACAAGGATGAAACTTTTTTCTTGTCCCTAATCTGTATTTTTTTTCAAGAAATTAGGTGGCACAAACACCTGGTCTCTAATGATAAAATTTCAGCGGTTCACTCGAAAAATTTTAGCTTAGAAGGTGGGAATCATATAATTAAGCCCCAAAAATTTATTCTCTCTCTCAAGCTCTCAAATCCCTAAACCTTGATAACATCTCAACGCTCAAAGTGTGTTGGAACTTCTGGGTTTCTCAAATTGTTGCACTGAACATCTAGGTCATCGAAAAATCGAGGTCGTTGGAATATTTGGGTCATCAGAAAATTGCAGAGGTCGCATTATCCAACTAAAGTATCACTATGTTTTGATCTCCACTGCATTATCTGGTAACCTTAGGAGTAAATTCATATATATTCGTATGATTTTCAGTGGTAAAAAGTATTCTTCCTTAAGATTCTTTTGCCTGACCGAAGATTTTGCAATATGATTTCTTTGTTTGATTGGAATACTAAATTTTTTTGTGTGAGGATTAAAAGTAGGAGTGTTGGGTTGAATGTTAAATATCAAGGAGGTATTTCGAGGGTTTATTGTGGGGTTTCTTCTATTG
>JACEIK010017015.1:812-11857 GCA_018107945.1 Datura stramonium
CATCATCATTATCATTATTACTATGAATTTTTTAATAAGAAAAATCATATTTATTTATTTTATCATTCTATTTAATTATCAAATAACCCTTAAATTATGATTTACTGTATACTATTCCAGTTTTGCTCTCAAAATAAACTATTTTTTTTCAAAACTCACCTGATCACTTCGGAAATCATATCACCCATCTTCACAGGTCATAAGCCACATATAAAAACTATGGGGAGGATTAAAATGGGAAAACAGGTAAAATTCACAAAATGACTTCGAGGATCATTACGACTTATATGTCTATATTGAGTAATTTTTTTTGGGTTTTTAACTTTCGATACTAAGGTTATGTATATAGTATTTATATCCTCAGGTATTTGGTAGTTTGTAAAAAGAAGTATGACAAATTTTAAAGATGACAGTCTTGGTTTCATCACAATATTTTTGAAAAATAATTGAGTGGAACCATCAGGTCTAGGAGCTTTTAAAGGTTTAAAAGACATAATAGTGTAATGTTTTTCAACATCTGTCAAAGGTTTGTTAAGGTAGTTTGGTCTTCCAAAGTCACGCCTACGTCACCATTTAATATTTTTTATATCCACTATTGGCCAAAATCATAAAAACCACTTTGGGGATTGTCTGAGTGGATGCATTTTGGGGATGATAATAGTTGTGTGGTGTATAGTTCATCAAAATGATTTGTAATAAGTAGACGAATATTATCAAGGTAAAAAATTCAATTTCCATATGAGTCTTTTAATCCCAAAATATGATTATATTGACACCGTTGGATGGTTGTTAAGTGAAAAAATTTAGTGTTTGCATCACCATCCATCAGTCATTGAATGCTGGATTTTAGTTTCTCAAACTGTTCTTCTTGTTTAAGGAGTAAATTAAAATCAGTTATAAGGTTATTTTCAAGATTAAAATGAAAGTTATTTTTCATCGTAGAATTCATGTGTTGCAAACCATGAAAACATGTCAGGAGTACCTTTCTTTAAAAAAAAAATATTCTCAAAGTTATATTTATTCCAGTAGGTGATAGCAGTAGTAAAATATTGGAGGGAAGATGTGTATTTTTCATTTTTAAAGCAAGAGGTATGAACAAAGGGTGCAAATTTGTGGTGGGTTAGCCACATGGGCTTCAAATCTGAAAAGACATGTAGTTTTTGGGTATGATTTTGTGAGTGATAGGAGGTCAATGGAAATAATAAGTCCAAGTTATATGTAATACTGACACGTCCTTAAAAGGATTTAACCATTCAACATTTGCAAAGAATTAGTCCAAATGTTCTAGAATGAGGTTGTTTTTCCTTTTTTTTGGTAGGTTATTCTAAGTCTAATGGTTCCTTGAGAAACCAATGTCAAGCGTACATATTAATATTATTAAGATAAGTGGTAAAGGCAGACACTCATCAATATGAGAATTTATTATGAACTAAAAGTATCCTATGCGGGTACTTTTGTAAGGCATTGTTGATCTTCTTCTGATAAAGTTTGCCGACTTGAGTTGTTGCTTGAATGATGGGATCTTAGATGGGAATCTGCTGAGGGTCTAGTAGTTGTAAGTGTAATGAGTATGATTTCTAAGTGGTGATCAAGTAATGTGATTATCGAAGATGAGGAATTTAATGTGGTGTTAATGAGAGATGAATCTATGCATATGTTTTGGGCTAAAACATTTGGCACGGGCGAGGTTGAAGTAACTTTTAAGGGGTCTCTATGATTCACGTATTGTGGCTAGGAGTAGAGTTGATATCATCTGATGTGGGGTCTAAAGGAGTATTGGAATTGGAAGTTACAGGAAATAATTTAATTGAGGAACTAGAAGTGTCAGGTGTTAATCTTTTGGGTAAGAATAATTTTCTCTTTGAGAATTTGGATTATCTCCCTGATTAGTAATAAATATATTAGAGGTATTTTGAGGGAAAAATTATGGTGCGAGGTCAAAATTTATTTTTGTGTTCTAAAAAGTGAGTTTTATGCATCCATTGTGTCCATTTTATGATTTTTATGAGTCATGACAAATTTATTCTCCACAGGAAAAGCTTCGCGTGGCCCTGGTTTTGTGGCTAATGGATATAAGATTGCTAAAAAGTTGTTTGATGATGGGTCTTTTTGCATATCCATAGAGGCAGAAAGGGAGAACCTACTGTTAGTGGTAATGGAGTCTTATGGCAGAATTGTATTTTTAGATAAATAGAAGTTGAATGTGCTCTTAGTAAAAGGCGGATGTTGTGGTTTTGATGGAAATCGGTGAGAGTGCGTATAATGTTCAGGGATAATTTAAGTTCAACTTGACCTCATTATATGATTTCAAGAACCCAAGTGAAATGAAGAAAAGAGAAGTCAAAACCAAAAATCTTCTCAAGCTACAAAGTAGAAGATGGACTGCCTCTCAAAAGGATGGTTCTCATGTCCAAGAGTCCATCAAATCCGAACAGATCTAGAAACCACTTTTAAGTGGTCAGCAGCTGATGGAGTGAAGGAGGGACTGTCTTTCCAGAAGATGGGCCGTCAACTGAAAGACGTATCATTTGATAAAAGTTTGCCATAGACGAAGGATGAAGCAAAGGACAGACTATCTTTCCAGAAAAAGGTCCACTAATAAAGGGACAGACAACACTTGGACAGAATCATATTTTAATTGATGGAGCAAAGGAAGGTTCGTCCATTCACACTTAGGACCCTCCGTTTAAAATGATTTATGGATTTTTGAGGCTTCGTATAAATAGATTTTTCTTCTTTTTTCACATACACTTCAATAGACTTCAGTAGAACTTTAGAATCTGCAATAGATAAAGTAGTTCATAGTTCATAGCATAAAAGGTAGATTTATTTTGTAAGTTTGAAGATTTCAATTCTCCAATTCAAGTTTTCTTCTCCAAATTGCAATTTCACTGGTAAGGATGTTCAATTACTTATTTTCTTCTCATCTTCTTGTTGTGTAAATAAAACAACATCTAGAATTGTGAACCCAATGGGTTGTAAACCATAATGATCCCTATTTAGTAAAATTGATTTGGGCTTAAGAATATTTGATTGATCTTTGCTTTGTAAAGTGTGGTTGATGATGAAAGCCGTTCAATCTTGCCCAATTATCTTTATGGTACTTGAAAGAGCCAATTTAGGTTGGTTTATCATCAAGAAATAATAACTCAAGGCTCTAAGCCTTGTTTAATAGATTCACCTAGACATAGGATGAACTGTAATTGACAATAAGTAATTGGATAGAAGGAAATTCTCTTCAATTTGGTAGAATTGAAGTAGATTGACACCATTGGTGTTATTGAAAGATACCATCGGTTGTCTAAGTGATTTCTTGTATGTTCATTTATAGCCACTCTCAATATGTTCATATTAGGTGATTTAGGGGAATCGATCCAAAATTGGGGTCACTTCCCTAGTACTTCTCATTAGTTGATTTAAAGCTAAATCAATTTACATTCCTTAGTTATAGCTAAATTTCTCCTAATTGAATAGTCTTTAAACTCTCAAATCTAAGTTGACAAATGCTAGATATTTTGGGTCTACCATAGTCCCTGTTGTTTCGACCCTGACTCTCAATTGGGTTCTATATTTGCATTGACCATTTACACTTTCAAAGATTGGAGTGGGTTTGAGCGATAATCAGATACTAAGAGTACTACTGCAACACTTCCTCAAGTTCCTAAAGACACAATATTCTAGAACTTATTGGATTTAATTTTTACATAGATAGTTTCTGTAATACCCCAGAAGTGCGTAGGAGTAGACCTGGAAGTGAAAAGTTGAAAACTACAGAAATTGGGGAAAAATTGCTCAAGACGAGCCAAGGGACGACTCGTGGTATGAAAACACGGGTCGTTGTAATGAGTTGTTGAATAGGGAAAGCTGGGTGGTAGTGTAGACAACGAATGATACCATGACTTGTTGTTGGAGACAATGAGCCGTTGTAAATAGGCGTTGGAAAAGGTTGGGTTCAGCAGGTGGCATACAACGGGCCATCCAACGACTCGTTGTGGGTTGTAACGAGTTGTTGTTACTGGTCGTGGTTATGGTGCATGAATTTCCAGTGTAGGTGACGGGTTGAGACCACGACTCATTGGAAGGAACCACGAGTCGTGGTGAGGCTCGTGGTAGTGGGTTCAGTTCCTGTGGTGAGCAAGCAACGGATGATGTAACGGGTTGTCGTTTCAGAGGATGAGTCATCCTATCTGTCTGTTGGTCAGTTCCGAAAGTAAGCTTTGACAGTGCAAACAACGAGTGACAGAACGGCTCATCGTTAACGACCTGTTGTTTCTGTCAACTAGTTCAATCTGGCCAGTTTTCAGGCTAGGTTCATTAAGGGTATTCTCGACTTTTTCACGTTATAAGACCCTAAACTACGTTGTTTTAGATTATGAAAGGTGGATTTTTAGGAGAATGATCTATTCTAAGTCTTCATTCATTCATGCAAGAAATCAAAGGAGATTCTAGGCTCTTCCCTTAAATTCTTCCAATTTCATTCTTGGGAAATCAAGAGAGGTTAAGAACTAGTGATCCCAGGTATGTAAGGCCATCAATGGGTGAATTCTTCCACACCCATGCCTCTAGTCTATGATTTGACTTAAAATTTATCAAAAACTCATGGGGTTTTATATTTGATATGTAAACCTAATGATTTAATTATGGGTTTTGGGATTTTGAAATCTTATTGTAGTCTACGAATTTTGATCATCTTTTGAAATTTAAATTGATTATAATATTATTGATTTTGAATTTTCTAAGCAATTAAGCTTAATTATGCATGCCCCCATGATGAATCGATTTAAGATATGTTTTTCCATTGATGTTCTTAACAAGCCCAACATGAATTATGATTTAAATTGTGAATTTATTATGTTATCTATTAAGATCTTATGAGATTCAAGATATATGGACGATCTACAAGTATGTATGAATTTTACTAATTATGAATCATGTTTCGGCCGACTCATGGGCCTCATGTCATGGCTAGTTCACATATGTTCAAGCGTGTTTACAATTATCATGATTTAACTAGCCCATGAACTCATGTATGTATTATTATGAGAACTATATATGTTTTGGGAGTAGTATTAAACACAGAGTAGGTTTTGGGCTCAAGTTAAGCCCCGAATCTCATGAACTACGTGCCACCGTAGGTATGTCGGGACCATTTCATGTTAGTCCCTGGCCCAAATGGCCCCTTTTCATGGTGATATCACACTTTCATGGTTCTATCCTTGGCAAGGTAAGAACACCCTCCCGACTAGGGTTACAAGTCGAACTTCATGTGTGCTCATATGGGGTATGTTAGTTAAGAGAATCTCTCACTGTTCCTCATGATTTATGCATGTTATAATTATGTATATTGGCTCAGGTCTTCTTAAGTAAAGCTCTTCTATTATCATTATGATTATGTTATGTTACGAATGTTTTGAAATCCTTGAGTCACATGATATGTTATTATGATTTACGATACGAGCTTGACGTACTACTCTTAAAATTATTTATGAATTTCATATATGTTTTAAACGTCCGTTTTACTTACTTTGCATACTCAGTACATTCCACATACTGACCGCATATCGTTTTATGATACAGGTCCTAATTCTCAGACTCATCCTCACCCGTAAATAGTTTCAAATCTGATCTCAGTGCACTTGGTGTGTCCTCATGTTCTGAGGACTGTATATTCATACTCTATATTTTTCTTTCAGTTTTTGGATGTTGGGTTAGTTGGGGAGTTATCCCATCAACCTGTCCTTTATGATTAGAGGCTTATCGGACTACATATTATATCCAGTCGTATTTTATAAGTCTTACACTACTTTTTCCTTTGTCTATGTTATGATTACGTTCTTTTATGTTAAGTCTTCCGCTCATGTGACTGAATTAGATGTATGCTCATGCTATGGGTCGACTTGGGGTCTCTCGGTTCAGTGGTGACTACTCATGTTATAAGTTGTTGGATGTAGTGATGAGTCGTTATCTCACTCGTCCTGAGGAAGTCTAGAACCAGTTGAATTTTTCCCAGAACTAATGAGCCACAGGATGACTCAACCGATGACTCATGGTGTGGCTCATTGTCACTGGCAGATAGAATTTTAAAACCCTCTGGCATGTGTGCGCAGTCATATACGGTGATGTGTGCTATATAGTGATGTTATGGAGGTGTGTGCCTGGCACATTACCGAGGTATGATACCGGAGAAGGGCCAAAAGAGGTCAAGATTGATTCTGGAATATGAGAAACATTTAAATTAGTAATCCTTGATTATGTGGATTACATGTGGATTATGATTTTGTTGTACCTGCCTATATATTATTTTTATACTTGTATAATTATATGCCACTTGTGATGAGTTGATGAATTGATTGTTGAGGATTCAGTTATGTACAAACCTATACTGAGTTGATTTGAATGTTGAGGATTCAGTTATGTACAAACCTGTATTGAGTTGATGAATTTATTGTTGTGAATTTGCTAAGTGAGAATCTAACGTTGTTAGTTTGGTAAAGTTACTACCTATGCAATACTGCTGTAGAGTACCTTTACCACTATGGCGAGACCGCTATTATGGTTTAGTATTTACTACAGCGAGGCCAAATCCAGTGAGTAGGCCAACTTTTAACCTTGATCTAAATCATTCTAGAAGTCATGTTGCCTGGTCATTATCTATTTTAGTGGTTATATGTTGTTTAGTTTACATATATTTATATATTTTATTCTTTAATGTCGGCCGATGATGACTCCTAGTACATTATGGTTGTACTAATGCTACTCCTACACTTATTTTCTGAGTGCAAACTATGACCCATGAAGTTCTTCTCGACCCCATCTATAGTGGCGACGATAAGTTATCTGAGAGTGAGCTGATTTTCTTCTCATGTTGCTACAAATCCTCCTTGAAGATGTCTTTGAATCCAAACATTAATTTATTATTTTATTTTATTTTCACTACTCTTAAAAATATTTAAATTAGAGTGCTTTGTACAAATGACTTTCATTTTCTGGAGATGTAATAGATATTTCACGAGTATTTTCTTTTGTTAATGCAAATATTCCACTATGCAATTCATGATAATTTAATTGATTAGCTTGAATGTTGCAATTTGGATGGGTTAGTTGGGACACGATGGTCACCCACTAGGGAGATTAGTGTGGGTACCAATCACAACCACTTGGGTCGTGACAAAGATGGTATCAGAGCTTAGGTATTCGTTGATCTCATTGTACACGGACAGGTCTAGTAGAGTATCTGGTGATCAAAATTGGTATTTAACAACTTCTTTCTCTCATAGATGGTGAGGAAACGCTCTAGAGGAGTTAGAGAAGAGGCACCTGAGCCGGCTGCTGGAGCTGTGTCTTGTGGTAGAGAAGGGGCCGGAGGGAAGGGTCGAGGACGTGGATAGAGAGCAACTCCATCCAGGGAATAAGTTCCAGTTTTCGTTCCAGCCTAAGAGAGGTCTGAGTCTCTATTGCTTCTGGAGGTTCAGGAGTAGGCAGCAAAGGAGGTAGTGATACCGGTACACGGTGAGTGTGATGTATTAGGAATTAGCAATACATCTTTATTTTATTTCATAGCATTTTGAATGTATTTAGGAGTTATATTAGGTGGAAACTAACCTTACTATGCTATGTTTCAAGAATTCAAGCAATGAAAAGATGAAAGGAGTTTAGGCCAGAAAAATGCTCAAAGGATGAGGCAACATATGGACCGTCCTTTCCCATCTACAAATTCCTAAAACCCAGCAAAATGGTCCTTACAATATGGTTGGAGGGACGGACCATCATTGCAAAGGATGGTCCTTCAATTGAAGTACGATGCAAGGTACGAACCATCTTTCCAAAGGATAGTCTGTCAATCGAAGGATGGCATGCTGCTGGACATAAGATGAAATGTAAAGTACGAACCAAAGGATGGTCTGTTCTTCCAAAGGAAGGTCCGTCCTTCCAAAGGATAGTCTGTCCCTATATACCTGGCACTCCAAAATTTGAATTAATTAGGATACTTAGGGCATAGTATAAATAGATTTTTCTTGTAATTATTAGGGAGATTTTTCATTATTCAGTTCATACTTTGAGTAGAGAGTAGAAATTAGCTAGTTCGACCCTAGTTTTCAAAGTAGATTCTAGATCTTAGCTTGTAACTTGAAGATTTTAACTCATCTATTGAAGATTTCAATTTTCATTTGTCACGACCCTAGCATGGACCCTAAATCACAACATGGGACCTAGAACCATGAATGGATCCAAGCTTACCCATGACACTTACATAGAATGTTAAGAGCACATGACTAAATGGATGTAAAACACAAATCATAACATGAGAAAAGGTCTAGCATCATATAAAGCATAAACAGAACTACAAGCCAACATCTCTGAACATCTATGCATATTTGTTTGAAAAGCCTCTAGTCACAAATGAGCTGATGGGAAAAAACCCGCAACTAGCTCTACCAAAATCTAAGAACTAAAAGACATAAATAAAGAACATGTATCAAAGCTGATGCCCTCAGATCATGAGGAGTCACCCAAGATGGGGATGGACTGGATTGATGTGGGAGCGAAGCTAACTTTGGGGTTGAGACAGATCACCTAAACTTTTATCATGAGATGATATAGTACAAAATTATTGATAAGTTGGTAATATACCAACTTATTAGGATTTTAAACACGAGCTATTGCTTTGTTTTCACAAAAAATTAGGAAGGTTTTATGCTTTTTCTCTTTGTTTGTGTACGTATTGGTCTTAGACAAAGAAACCAAAAGGATTGAACAAAAATCACTCTATTGGAAGCAAAGAAATTGCGTACCGCATATTGCGCAAGTGCCACGCAGTTGGCATTGGGAATAAGCAAAAAAGAACCCGTGAAGCATAGGTTGGAACCTGCAAAATGCAAGTGCAACTGTAGAATGGTTGCTTGAACCTGTGAAGCATAGGTTGGAACCTGAAAAATGCAAGTGAAACTGTAGAAGGCTTTCAAGCAACACTGCTAATACCTATGAAGAACCTGCAGCTCGTGGATGGGCACTTGCAAAACGCAAGAGCCACACAAGTGATCCGGATGCTGATAAGAGAAAAATCATCTAGTTTTTCACAAAAGTACCTGAGAAGCTTTCAAGGCCAAATTTGGAAAGTTGTGCTAAGAGAATGTGTAGATTTTAGCCCAATTGTACACATCAATATGAATTATCAAATCATATCACATCATAGTAGAGAATTGTAGAGAGAAGTAGTGAGAGAGATTGAGATTACGCCTTTCCTTTTTTTTTCTTCTTCTTCTTCTTCAATTACATTGGAAAATACACCATTATTGCAAATTTTTGGAAAGCTTAATCTAGTATTAATTATGATGATTGTTGATGATTTATCCATATGTATAAATTTTCTATCTCCATTAATGAGTAGCTAAATTTCTAGCTAGGGGTATGTGCTTGATGAGTGCTTAAAATTTATTAGCTATTGATAAATTGTTCTTAACTTCAATATATAAGAATAGATCTATTGTTACCTCTGAATTTTAATTGAAAAATTAGTGGTTGCAAACAATAGTTTAGTTTACTTATCTTGCTTGAGCTTGAGAAAGAAGAGTTAGATTTGGGTGAGGAAACAATAGGGAGGATTTGGAGTGTAGATGTGTGGGATTGAGCTAAAGATAGTAAAAACCCATATCCCCACTCCATTAAAGGATTAAGGCAAGAGATAGCTTGACCCTTCCTCAAGCTTTGTGCGGCTGATTTTTTTGACTATAACCTTGGGGTTAGAAAAAATCCAAAGCAAAAGCATCCTTGTGGTTGAAAAACAAGAGGATATATTTTGATCTATGCTATCCATGCTAGAAATTGAATTTAAGAAAATTAAATCAATCCCAATCTAGTTAACAGTTCATCTATTTCACATTCCTAGCTCTTTCCTATTGCTTGCAACAAATCATTTACTCAATCTAGTTTTATAAGTTTGAATTAAATATTGTTTCCCCTTTCTCCCTACTTTTTACCACATACTAAGTTGAGTTAGTTTACTACTTTTGAAAATGACCACTGCCACCTCCCTTAATCGGGAGAGATGTACTTGTGTGTTAAAGAAAAATGAGCCATTACCGGAGAATTGAGTTGTGAATTTCATTAGTTGTTTAGTGATTCAAATTTATTTTTGCATCTTGTATTTCTTTTAAGTTGTTTTAGTGATTTTTCTATTTGCTTAGGTGTGAGGATGATCCATCTAGCATGGATACTAAGAGACACCAAGGCTTCTTGTCATGACCCAAACGGAGGCCAAAATCGCAACATGGGACAAGGAGCCCCGAGAGAGTCCAAGTCGACCCATGACATAACCACACATCTAACTCGATCAATAAAATAAAAGAATCAACAAGATAATCATAGCGGAAGTCTAAATCAAGCATAATATAAGAATACACAATCCAAAGCTGAACACATCTTTTATCTAAAAAGCCTCTAAACATGACGAGTTGATGGCACAAGACCCCAACTAACTCAAAAAGATGGAACTGAAAGTACGTGAAGAAAATCTAAATAGTCTAGTCCTCGGGATATAAGGACTTACCCAAAACGTATGATGCTATCTCAGAAGACTGACTAAGAGCAGGGCTGAGCTTGAGAGCCGAGTCCTTTATCATGAAGCGATACATCATAGAGTATGCGGTCAATACATGGAATGTATCGAGTATGCAAGGTTAGTAAAACCTCTTAAGTAATAAAATCATTTAAAGACAATGCATAATGTAAACATAAACATTAAGAATTTGAGAGTAGGTCTTGCATGAATTCTTTCTGAAATCATGATATCATCATAACATAATATACATCATAGCTGAATCGATTGACTCAAAGATGAAATCTAATATACATAAGTAAAACTGAACATTGAGTCAAACCTTCTTTAGAACATGTATCAATGTATAAATCTCAAGAATGATGAACATGCATAACTGAAATCATGAGAAACAATGGGAGACTCGTCTTTTAACCGACATACCATGATAGAGCTTACGTGGTCCCAACTATCACACTCAAGTGGGTAGAGCCATCCAAAGCCTTGCCAG
>JACEIK010017016.1:0-13655 GCA_018107945.1 Datura stramonium
CTGATTGTACCTTCCGGCTTATGGGGGTCAGGTAAGGTTTATGTTTGCTTTAGTTACTGATAGTTAGATAATAAGACGCCTTGCTTGTCAGGTATGATCCCTACCTTCCTTATTACAGTTATGTTTAGCCCTAATTTCACTACTTCAGTCATATTCAGTCCGTTTTCTTTACTTCAGTCATTGTTAGTTCTACTTCCTTACTTTCAGTTATTTAAAGTCACTGCTTTACATACTTAGTACCTGTGGTACTGACGCCTTCTTTTGGGGCGCTGCATTACTTGCCTGCAGGTGCAGATAGACGAGGAGCAGGTCCCTCATAGTTCCAGTCAGCCGTACAGAGCCATCAACTGCTTTCTTCCGGAGCTTGTGTGATAGAGGTTTATTTCTTTTGTTTGTACAGTATGGGTAGGTCGGGGACCTATCCCAAACATCATATTACTCCTAGAGGCTTGCAGATTGCATTACTTTCCTGTGGTTAGATGATATTGGCCGTGTGGGGCCCATATGTGTTGGCCGTGTGGGGCCTTGTTTAGCTGTTGATTGGTGGCCTTGTCGACCATAGTTCAGTTTAACATCTGATCTTACTTTCCAGTTATAACTAGATATCATGGTGGCCTTGTCGGCCCACATAGGACTCCTTATGTTTGTTTGTCTCTGGTTAGCTGTTTATTTTCACAGGTGGCTATAGGCCTTGTCGGCCGGGGGTTGTATTTACAACCGCTATATAGCCTGTTGTTTTCTTGATTCTAGAGTTAGAGTCAGCCCTACACCAGAGGTGCTTAGGCTCAGTCAGCTCAGCAGTTCAGGTCCTAGTAGGGCATCAGGTTCCAGTCATGCCTCCCAAGATGGGGCGTGACAATTGTGGTATTCGAACTGCACACAAAATCTTGCAATGCGGGTATTACAAGCCCTCTATTCACCAAGATGCCTATGATTATGCCAAGGCATATGATCAGTGTCAAAGATATGTGGCATTACTCGCAAACATGAGTTACCATTGCCCCCTATCCTAGAAGTTGAGTTATTCGATGTATGGGGTATTGACTTCATGGGCCCATTTGTTAGCTCATATGGGATGAAATACATCTTGGTGGTGGTGGATTATGTCTATAAATGGGTAGAGGCTATTGCACTACCTAACAATGAAGGTAAAAGTGTCACAACATTTCTGTAGAAGCACATATTCTCTAGGTTTGGTACTCCTAGAGCAATCATCAGTGATAGCGGATCACATTTTTGAAACCGCCTCTTTAAAACCCTACTGGATAATTATGGCGTCAAGCATAAGGTGGCAACATCTTACCATCCTCAGTCAAGTGGGCAGGTGGAAGTTTCAAACAGGGAGATAAAGACCATTCTGGCTAAAATAGTGAATACCAACCATACAAATTAGTTTAGGAGGCTCGATGATGCGTTGTGGGCCTATCGAACAGCTTATAAGACCCCCATTGGTTCATCTCCATATCAACTGGTCTATGGCAAATTATGTCATCTGCCGATTGAGTTGGAACATAAGGCATTATGGGCTCTGAAAAGCTAAACTTAAATTGGAATGAAGCAGCCAAGTTGAGACTTGACCAGCTCAATGAGTTAGATGAATTCCGACTTCGAGCTTATGAGAGTGTGGCCATTTATAAGAAAGAATGAAGATCTATCATGATAAGAAGATTGCAAAGAGGGAGTTCAATACTGGTGATCTGATCTTACTATTCCAACTCAAGGCTCCATTTGCATCCCAAAAAATTAAAATCTAGGTGGATGGGACCATATAGAGTGGTGAGTGTGTCCCGGTATAGTGCAATGTAACTTGAGAATAAAGATGAAAAGAGGTTCAAGCTGAATAGGCAAAGGACAAATCTATATCTGGGAGACACCGAGGAAATAAGAGGAATTGAGGTGGTGTACCTTAATGATGCCTGAAGAATCAGGAAAATTATGTCGTGTCGTGACGTTAAATTAGGCATTGCAAGGGAGGAAACCCATGGAAGGTGAATTTTGAGTAGCCATAACTATGTTCCCTTCCTTTTGTTTTATATTGTATGCTTCAGGGGTAAAGCATGCTTTTCAAAAGGGGAAGGGGTATACTTGTATTTTTTGAAATTTTTAGATTCGTCTGAGGATTTTTCTTGTCGTGTTTATTTTCCCTCAGGCATGCTATCTAGTAGAACCGACATGTTTAGGATGTTTTTGTTTAATTAGAAAGTAGCTTAGGATTAGTTAGCCAATAAATTGCACTAGTTTTGACTTTTGAAAAAGAATTGACCCTATTTAAAAAGTTTTTTGGTTAGTTGTGTACTTGTTGATTGCAAAACATGATTTCTGCGGATCTATTTATGTCATCTAGTGTATTAGCATGGGTAGTTATAGTTAGCCATATATAATCTGGATAGGTAGAATGAATGCCAAATATGTACCATGAGTGAGTGAGGTTAGTTCAATACTGCATAGAGGATCTAGAACTTGTCTAGTTAGTTTTTACATAGATTTTAGGATGGTTGGTTAGGAAAGAATTATAGGCCATTCTTGTTTAGCCCATTTTAGCTTAAATTACCCTACCATAATAATATGATTCCCTTGATCCCAATTTTGAGCCTTAAATGAACCATTTTTCTTTGATTAGCCGATTAACCTTACCCTTTTTTTTATAATGAACCTGTTTTTGCCCTAGTCCCTCCTTGGACATTGTGAACCTGAATCTATGAAAAATACCTAAGTTAAGGGTGGCTAGAGTAGGGGTGCATAGATCTCGAGGAGGTGAAAAAGGAAAAAAAAAAAGAAAAAGGGTAAAAAATGAGGTGTGGTATGACAAAAAAAAAAGAAAAAAAAAACTGAAAAGAAGATACAAAAAGAGAAAAATGAATGAAAAGTTGAAAATACACCACATCCATACAATTGCATAAAAATGATGAAAAGGGAGGAAAGAGTTGAAAAGGAAAAAAAGGTGAAATAAGTGAAAAGTGGAGTCACATGTATGTAGTGCCAAGGAGGGTTTAGTCACTAAAATGCCCATATTTACCATACCTAGCCCGAAAGCCTATATTACAAGATGAGTCAAGTCCTATAGTGATCCTATCCTGACCATTCGAAGAGCCGAAGTAGAGAAAATAAAGGCAAGCCTATGGTATCCGATGTGTAGTATTCTGGAATTCCTTGGGAGAGTGAGAGTCCTACTTTTTCAGTCTCATGTTTCATATTTTTATATATCTGTGAGTGGGGGACTTCATTTTCTGTGAGGGTACGTGGTTTGCGTTTTATTTTGCCAGTTGTCCATGTGAAAAGCATCGGTAATGACTTGACTATCTGTTAATAACTAGATGACATATCTTGATCCTCTTTTATCATGGTTTGTGTTTACTTAATGGCATATGCTGTTTTGGTTTAACAAAAAAAGGGTCAAAAGCTATTTGAGTTTATGGTGAATATTTTGATTGATGTTGGCTCTAGTATCCTAGGTTTATTTTCTAGTTAAGCGTCATTTTAAGTTTTTTTTGTTGTTGTTTTCTTTGCCTGAGGACATGAAAAAGACTTAAGTTGAGGGTGTTGATTTGCTGTGAGTTTACAACACTTTTGACACTTAAAACTGAGAAAATAACATGGACTTAGGTTTGTTCATATGGATATGAGGTGTTTTCACTTTGTTTTTCAGGAAAAATAGGTGTTGGAGCAAAAATGTGCCAAAGATGCATAAAAATGCAGAGAATTAGACAAGTACCAATCTCAGTACGAGCCATACCTAGATTGTATGAGCCGTACTGATACTCGTGGAAAATCTCAAAAGGATGATACAATGCGAAGGCTAAGTACGACTCTCAGTACGAGCCGTAACTGGAGTCGTGGAAAACTTTAGAGAAAATTTGCACAAAATCTACAAATCGTAGCATCTACCTATGACCCATACTAGGAGCCGTGGGGAGCTTCATTTGATTCTTAAAGACTTGACTAGAGATGCAACAATCAATTACGAGTCATAGGAGAAAGGTACGAAGCGTACCACAACACTAATAGAAAACTTCAAAAGATGTCAAAGTTCTCAGAGCCAAGCCACAGATGGATTGTATGAATCGTAGGAACATGGTACGAGTCATACCACTTGACAACACTTAGTCAATTCTGCAGCAGCCAAGGAATGTACGAGAGCAAGGTACGACCCGTACAAACCAGTTATGGATCGTATGACCAGTAGTAGGACTAGTTGACACCAGATATAGAAATTTCCCTGTTAGCTTAGGAAAAGGTTTCTGATATCTGTATAAATACCTTTTATATTTTTTTAGTAGGAGAACAGATTAGTAGATGTGTGATTACATGGAAAGAAGGTTTTTAGTATTTTTATTCATGAATTATTATCAAGTTTTGGGAGCAATTTTTGAGATCAACACTTGGTTTTCTCAGTTGTTCTTTATTTTGTTCATCAATATTCAAAGCAGGTTTTCTTCCAATTGTTGTTGTAAGTATTTAATTATGTATTTTTATCTATGAATACTTATTACAATCTTACTATCATGAGAGGCTAAAACCTCTGCAACTTGGGTTGTGGGAATCAAGGTGGATTAACGAAATAGGATTACACAAAGTGATTCGAAACCAATGCTAAACACTTGTATTTTATTCTCTTAATCTTTAAACGTTTCTTAATATTGCGCAGCGTTAGGACTTGTACGAATTCTTTACTTGCTTAAACTTAGAGAAGTAGAGATTAGGAAAAGAGAATTACAATAAAGCCTTGATTTTTATGATCACTGTATAACTTGAGTTGCGATCGCAGGAAAGTAAATTTGGAACAAATTGATAACGGATAGTTTGAAATAGCTCATGACAACTGATCCAGTGATTGAGTATAGTCATCCAATAGGGACGAACCAGTCATTTAGACGAACCTTAATTATCAGTTCTACAAGTAAGCATTGGGACTGATCACGCGTGTATACCCGAAGTAGTTATGAACCCATGGAAAACACTCACCCCAGTTATATGTAAACCTTGATAACAACCACAATTGCAGTCTTGTTTTATTACTGTTTTTTTAAATCCCCCAATTTGGAGATAACTTACCAACAAGTTTAAGTACCGGCATTAGTCTAGTTCTTACCATATTCCCTGTGGGTTCGACCCCAACCTCTTTGTTGGGTTCTTTATTGAAAACGTGTGCTTCATACTTTGCCAGGAAGTGTGAGTTTGAGTGTTATCAGTCGCTAATTATTTCAATTCCTTCGTTGCCAAAAATGTTAACTTCTGCACAAGGAACAATGTCATTCATCCGAAGCACATTGTTGGTTGCATGGATTAATAGCCACATTTTGTTCTATTGCACCAAACTCAATTACTGTAACGAGTCGTATGTCATTACGAGGGAAATAATCTTAGAACACCCTAACTGGTCTAGGTGATGGATAGAGAGGTGTTATAGAGGGAGATGGTAAAAATTTTGATGTTAGGGAGTGGGTTGAGAGAAGGATTGGGAGCTTCTGGTTATGAGGGACCGCTGCAGCAGTGGGATTTCTATTGTAGTGAGACCGTCATGACGGTTGGAGTCCCGTTGTAACAGACCTGGAGAATAACTATAGGATCTATCATAGCGGTGTCCTGACCGCCATAGAGATTCTGCTGCAGTGGAAGAGTGACCACTGCAGCGGACGACGAGAACCAGAAAGTGGATTTAAGTGGAATCTCAGGGGGTTTACCCCATTATTCCAAAAATGAACTGCAAGAACCAAAGAGAATTCCCCAAGCACAAAGCATTTTCCCTTTCCAAAGGTAACAATCTTGGTTTATCTTCTTTATTTTGATGCTCTAACCCTGTAGAATCAATAGGGGAACCTGTTATGGTGGAAATTCTAGGTTGAAAAGCTCTAGAATGATGAGAATAAGGGAAATTGATTGGGTATTGAGAGTTGATTGATTCCTAGTTCTATAATCATGTAATTGTTGTTCCATAGGGTGAATGGATGGTGCTAGTCCATCATTGCTAGAATTGGAGACTTAGAGAGTGGTAGAAGTGGAGAATTTAGTGTTAAACCTGCTTGAAAGAGGGTGAGGGAATAGAAACCCCATGAACTGGGTTGAATGATCATGGTGGGATTAGAGTGGGGTTGCATTTCCAAACCCTTGTTTTCTGAAATAGTTGTTTGATTCTTTGTTAACCTTTTGCTATAGATTTTGAACATCCAAAAGTGCTAAGGAAAGGTAACGCTCCAACGGAGTAACTTGAGATTTCCAACTGCAATCGAGGTAGGTTATGGTTTAGAAGGATTTAGACTCAACAGAATGTCATATATGTATGTGGAATCATAATTGTTGGATTGGTCCCTGGACATAAGTTGTTGTGATAATTTCCCTGTTAATTCAATCTCTGAAGTGAATTTGATATGATGTTCTTACTGATGAGATGTATAATTGATGTTTATGATGTTGTTTGTGTTCTTTTGAGTTGTTATAAGAGTGAATGATGAATGGTTAGATAATCAAGTTGAGTGAGGTAATATAAGATCTCCTAAAGTTCATAACAACAGACTTATTGATAGTATATTTACTATGAGATTGAATGTGGATGACTTTATAACCACAAGGCATTTTATACTAGTGATCTATTCCGATGCTTAGCATGCAATATCGGTAAGTTAATTTCACCTAAATGGTTGGTCTCTTATTTAGATGATTATCACCACGTGACTTGGTCTGTCTACGGGTGTATGCTTTACTACCCCTTACCCTTGATATCCGATTAGCTATTTCCGGACAAGGTCAAGCTATTAGATGAGGGTTGATAGTGTCAAATCTCCGTTGTTAATTCCTTTTCCCATTCACTACCTCCTTGGTCCGGTAAATAAGAATAAGGCAAGTTCTAACGTTTGCAACCATTAAAAATCAATTAAAATGAAGGAAGAAATAATACATGCATAAACTCCGTTCAAGAATCACTAAGTATTTTACCTATGAGTGTTAATTTGTCATGGTTCCCACAACCCTAGTTGTGGTGGTTTTAGTCTATCATGTTTATAAGTAAATTAATAGATTTCATAAATAAAAGAAAAAATTAATATTTACAATGTTGATAGGAAGAAACTCACTTGATTATTGCAACAATAAAGAAGAACAATTCAAAAATCGTCTCAAAGTTCCAAATGTAAAACACCAAACTTGTATCTAAAAACTTGAGACTTAAAACTCTAATCCTACTTGAAGACTTTTTAACTTGAAACTTCAACTCTTGAAGACATTCAAACTTAAAACTTCATTCTCAAGCTTCGCTATTACATGAAAATAAAAGGGTATTTAGAGTAGTAGATTTATGCTTTGCTTGTTCCTTGTTGAATTTAACTTGGACTTGATATTCCTTTTCCTAGTTGTAGTAGGAAATCCAATTTTTGCCCGTTTTGGAAGCCTTGCTGCGTTGCAGCTTCTTTTGTTCCTTCATGGATTTAATTTGGGATTTTTAGCTCCTTTTCCTAATTAAAAATGGACTCCAAGTCGTCAGTGGGAACAGGCTAAGTAACGACTCATTAGGACCTCAAACGAGTCGTGATCAGTCAAGCACAGTCGTCCTCAGCATTAGGCCCAGTCGTGGCAGTGGGTCACCTAACAACTCATTAGGACTGGGCACGAGTCGTTAGGTCCCTCGTGGCCATGGATCATCACATCCTCCAGTGTACTTGACGGATGCTCACAGTGTCTAACGACGAGTCGTCACTTCACACGACGACACGTTATGTCACTTGTTACCTTCACTGGACACTTCTTCAGATTTTCTCCTCCCAGTCCTCACTTTTTTCCATTTTCTTCAAATTCATTCCAAAGCATCAAATACACCAAAATCCATCGCTTTTAGACCTGAAAGAATCTAATCATGTGTGTTAGCTATTTTCACAAATATATAATATAAATCCATACAAACACACATAATTTGTCCTCAAAACATAGCAAAGTATGAGAAAAATTATGTCTATGAAGTGTGTGAGTACGCCCTTCATCATCTACAACAACCCAAATGGAGTCATATTGTCGATGATTACGAGGTAAACCTATGATGAAGTCCATAATGATTTCTTCCCACTTCCAAGTAGGAATACTGATATCCTAAAGCATGCCTCCAAGTCCCTGATGCTTAACCTTTACTTGCTAGAAGTTTGGACACCTAGCTACGAACTCCACAATGTCCTTCTTCATGCAATTCCACCAATAAACTTCCCGTAAGTCACGGTACATCTTGGTGGTACCTGGATGGATTGAATACCTGGATCCATGAGACTCGTGCAACATCCGGCTTCTCAAATCATCAACATCTGATACAAATAAGCAACCCTGGTATCGAAGCACACCATCTCCCCCTTTGGAGAAGATCTCTACCTTCTGATATTGAACCGCTTCGTTTAACTTTACAAAAATAGGATCCTCATCCTACCTAGCCTTTACATCAGTCACCAATGAATATTCTGATCTATTTTGAACAAAAACACCGCCATCGGTCGAGTCAACCAACCTAACTCCCAACCTTGCAAGTCGATGCACATCTTTCACCGGCTCCTTCTTCCCCTCATACACATGGGACACACTCTCCATTGAGAGTCTCCTATGTGAGTGTACCACTACGTTGGCCTTACCTAGATGGTAAAGCAGACTCATATCGTAGTCCTTGAGTAGCTCCAACCACCTCCTTTGCTGAAGAATGAGATCCTTCTAGGTAAACACATATTGTAAACTCTTGTGGTCCGTAAACACATCCACGTAGACCCCGTACAAAGAATGCCTCCAAATCATCAAGGCGAATACCACCATGGCTAATTCAAGATCATGGGTTGAGTAATTCTTCTCATGAACCGTTAGCTTTCTAGAAGCATATGCTATAACTTTCCCGTGCTACATCAATACACACCCAAGGCTGATCCTTAAAGCATCAAAATACACTATGAACCCATCGGTACCCTCCAGTAGAGTTAACACCGGTGCTGAAGTAAGTCGAGTTTTCAACTCTTGGAAGCTCTTCTCACAAGCCTCTGACCATTGGAATTTCACTTTCTTCTGGATCAATTTGGTCAAAGGGACTGCAATATTTGAGAAGCCTTCAACAAATCTTCGATTGTAGTCGGCTAAACCCAAGAAAATCCGAATATATGAAGGGTTCACTGGTCTAGACCAAGTCATCACCGCTTCTATTTTTTGAGAGTCCACATTTATGCCTTTGCTTGATACCACATGGCCCAAATATGCCACTGAGTTCAACCAAAACTCACACTTGCTGAATTTGGCATATAATTGGTGATCCTTGAGAATCTGAAGCACTATTCTCAAATGAGCGGCATGCTCCTCCTCGCTCCGAGAGTGTATCAAGATGTCATCAATAAACACAATCATGAACATATCTAGGTATGGCTTGAACACCCTGTTCATCAAGTTCATAAAGCCGCAGGAGCATTCGTTAGTCCAAAAGACATAACTACAAACTCATAATGACCATACCGCATCCTGAAGGCTATCTTCGGGATATCACTCTCTCGAACTCTGAGCTGATGATATTCGGATCTGAGATCTATCTTTGAAAAAAACTTGGCACCCTGAAGCTGGTCAAATAAATCATCAATCCTGGGTAGAGGATACCTGTTCTTGACGGTGACTTTGTTCAATTGCCTATAGTCAATACACATATGAAGAGAACCATCCTTCTTTCAGACAAATAGAACTGGTGCACCCCATGAGGACTTTCTCGGTCTAATGAAACCTTTATCTAACAGGTCCTTCAACTGTTCTTTCAACTCCTTTAGCTCGGCTGGAGCCATTCTGTAGGGAGGAATAGATATAAGCTGCATGTCGGGAAGAAGTTTAATACCAAAATCAGTCTCCCGCTCAGGAGGGATTTCGGGTAGATCATCAGGAAAGACCTCTAGATACTCACATACTACTGGGATAGACTGGTGTCACGACCCGACAGTACACCCGAATCATAGAAACGTGACAAGGAGTCCCGAGAGACCCCAAGTCAACCCATGGCGTGAGCATAACACTAATTCATTCATATACAATGGAAAACTTAACTCATAAATCATAAACTAAATGAAAATCATACCATGATAGATAAAGGAAACAACAATACAAGATCCAATCATAAACAGCTGAATACTACACATAAGTCTGAAAGACTTTATTCATAAAATACGGGTTGAAGGGACAAGACCCCAACTAACCCAACAATAGTCTGAAAACATAAGATAAACAAGGTCTGAACATAAAGCCCTCGAATCATGAGGACTCACCATTGAAGACTGAGCGAAACTGGGAACTAGCTAGGGACGATGTTGAACCTGCAAATCGGATCCTGAAAATATGTGGGTCAGTACTCGGAAAGTACTAAGTATGTAAGGTATGCAAAACAATTCTTAAAAACATGAAAGTTATAGAAGTGGGATATCATGATCATAAAACTGAAATCGTAAGTATATCGTAAGGCTCAATATTTTCAGAAATAATCATCAAAGTCATAACATGTGGGGAAAACATTTCATAAATCATAAGTTGATCCAAAAGAAAATAATCATACATATTGCAAAATCATGAGGATCAATGGGAGATTTCTATAACCGACATACTTCACATGAGCACACATGAAGTCCAACTTGTACCCCTAGTTGGGAGGCCATTCATACCTTGCCAAGAGTATGAACTATGAAAAGCGTGATATCACTAATGAATGCCTTGTAGGGAATAGGGGACAGTCACTGAGGAGGTCCCAAGCATAATCCTATAGTGGCATGTAGTTCTGAGATTCGGGGCATAACATAGGCCCCGAATCTACTCGGTGTTAAGTACTACACCCAAAACATGAAAAGTGCTCATAACATTCATAACATGACATGCATGGCTAGTGAAAACATTGAAATCATAACATACATGAGGGTTTGTATTTCTAGCCATGGAATTGGGCCTGTGAGTCGGCCAAAATCGTAGTTATAATTCATAAGAGACATGTGGGCATTGCCCATAATTTCAAACATACTTGACATGATTAAATCCATAAGAAAACGATCATGATATCATGAGAAATCAAACTTGAGGACATTCTTAAAAATTTAAGAGAAATTTGTTCATGCTTTCGGAATATCTTGACCGTGAAATTCACTAACCCATAATTGGGCATCCATACTTTTAGACATTAAAATCATGAAATATAAAATATATATAAGTAAAATCAGTCCAAACACATCAAACCCGCAAATTAAACATAATATCACAAGTTCATGTAAGCTTTTGAGGAATCATGCAAACGGGTTTAAGACCCGCAAGAATTTAGCAAATTAAACATAGGAAATGGGAAGAAATGGGCATGGGTAGGGACTAAACTACCTATTCAAACCCCACATACCTAGAAATTTCGTGATTCCCTACTCCCTTTAAGAACCCTAAGTGAAAGCTTGAAGAACTTGAAGAGAATGGCTTGAAACCCTTCCCACTCCTCTTCTCTAACGCTTATAATTGCTAAAATGAACTTAACAAGAGTTTTCATCCCTTAAAGACCCTGTTTCGATCTCAAAACGACATGGTTTCAGGCTCAAAAGAGTAGAAAAGTTGAAGTTGCCCTTACTGAAATTTCCCTGAAAAGCAGTTCTGGCCCTGACCACGGGTCGTGCCATGAGTTGTACCACCAAGTCATGACTCGTGGTTACCTCTCGTGGTCACTTCACCCTTTTTCCCAACTTTCTGAATTTGTCCACGACTGGTATACCACGACTCATACCACCATCCTATGGGTCGTACTGTCAACTGTGGCACCATCCACCCAAACCACTACGACTTAACCACAACTCCTCACCACGACTCGTTGCTATATCCTACGAGTCGTACCATGACCCGTGATGACTCACTCCTGGCACCACTGAGATATTCATCACGACTCCTAACCATGAGTCGTACCTTCTCACCACACTTCGTAGGACTACCCGTGAAAAAACCTCAGGCTCCTGATTTCATCACGACTCAAGTCACGAGTCGTAGGTCCACACCACGACTAGTACCTCGAGTTGTACTGGTGCAAGTTCCATGTTTTTCTGCAGTTTTCAACTTCAACTCCCGGATCTATTCATAGGCCCTTCCGGTGTGTTACAATATCTCCCCCTTGGGAACATTCGTCCTCAAATGTAGGGTAACATGCAGCAAACAGAAACATACAATCACTATATATAGTTGCTAATCACTTACATTCAAGCTGAAAACTGACGGAACGACTACCCCCGTAAAGAATCACATAGCTGGTATGAGTTCAGACACTATATATATTCATCATATCATAAAACAACCTTATACGCATGAATAGGACATGAAAAACTGAATAGAGGTTTAGGGCAAAAATTGATACCTCAAACTAAAGCTGAGCCGGTAAGGAACAAATGGGGGTATTTAGCCATCATATCTGCTTCGGCTTTCCACGTGGCTCCCTCGATATGCTGATTCCTCCATAACACCTTTACTGAGGCTACTTCCTTCTTCCTCAATCTCCGAACCTGACGATCCAAGATTTCAACAGGAATTTCCTCATAACTGAGACTATCCTTCACACCAACACTTTCCACTGGAACCAATAAGGCTGGGTCCCCAAGCATTTTCTCAAAAACGATACATGAAATACGGGGTGAACCGAAGCCAACTCTGAAGGTAACTCTAACTCATAGGCTACTTTATCCACTCGCCTCACTATCCGATATGGGCCAACATAGCGGGGGTTGAGTTTTCCTTTCTTTCCAAATCTCATCACTCCCTTCATGGGAGATACCTTCAGAAACACCCAGTCATCGACCTCAAACTAAAGCTCCCTTTTCCTCACATCTGCATAAGACTTTTGGCGACTTTGAGCTGTTCTCAGCCTTTCCCTTATCAATTGAACTTTTTCCATAGCTTCGTGGACTGAATCGGGTCCCACTAACGTAGCCTCACCGACTTCAAACCACCCAATGGGCGACCTACAGCGTCGCCCGTAAAGAGCCTCGAACGGTGCCATTTGTATGTTCGAGTGATAGTTATTGTTGTAAGCGAACTCAACAACAGGAAAATGATCGTCCCAACTACCCTTAAAGTCGATAGTACAATCTCTCAACATGTCCTCGAGAGTCTGGATAGTCTGCTCCGCCTGACCATCTGTTTGCGGATGGAATGCCGTGCTAAGCTTGACCTGGGTGCCAAGCCCCTTTTGAAAAGATCTCCAGAACTGAGAGGTGAACTGGGTACCTCTATCTGATATAATGGACAAGGGAACTCCATGCAACCTAACCAACTCTCGGATGTACAACTATGAATAATCTTCGGTCGAATCGGTGGTTTTGACATGTAAGAAATGAGCAGCCTTGGTCAACCTGTCCACCACAACCCAAATGGAGTCATGCTGTCTATGAGTGTGGGGAAAACCTGTCACAAATTTCATGTTGATTTCTTCCCACTTCCAAGTAGGAATGCAGATGTCTTGAAGTACACCCCCTGGTCTCTTATGCTCGACTTTTACCTTTTGGCAATTCGGGCACTTGGCTACAAATTCTACAATATCCCTATTCATGTCATTCCACCAGTAGATTTCCCGCAAGGCATGATACATTTTGGTAGAACCTAGATGTATAGAATATCTAGACCCATGAGCCTCATGCAACATCCGGCTTCTCAAATCCCCCACATACAGAACACAT
>JACEIK010017017.1:912-13655 GCA_018107945.1 Datura stramonium
GAGCATGTCCATAAAACTTGCAACTTTGTAGATCCCCATCATTCTTATAGATCATATGTGATTTAATGAACGCCTTCTTAAAGCTATGTCCGTACTCCACTGTGAAAAACTTGTGCGTTGTTTATATTTAGTAAGTTAATATAACATATCTATTAAAAAGATTCGGAACTGCAACATAAAGCCACATGAAAATATTTACATGTTATGATGGCTGTATATTGCAACATCAACTTGGAAATATTTCTCTAAAATGGCACAGCGTGATCACTTTTTCAATTATTTGTAAAACATTAGTTATTTGGATTCCTTCTACCTTTTTTTGACTGGACTGATTCCTAAAAGAAGCTGATAAAAAGGAAAGTCAATTGGTTTTTCCTCATATCTTTTTGATGTCAAAGCATCCTTCTCTTTATGAAAACAATAAGTTATAAAGGTGCAGGATTCAAATTAAATAAAAAGGAAGATGTGGGGCACCCTTTCAAATCCTGATATGAATGGTTCCTTTCATATTCTAATTAATTAGACTTGGTCTCATGATAGGCGTGCACGTAATTAGTATTGAAATTTATGGGTGTTCGAAGAATTAAGAGTTAAAAGTTTTCACATAGTGAATATTAATGGTCTAGAGCACGTAGACCTACTGAATGAAAAAAAATACCACAGATAGGATAAGAATATTTATAGCTAAGTGAGTTAACATTTTATCCTTTGGAAGTTACTCCATGATGATAACTAAGGAGCTTATACATTCTTGATTTATTCAAGGACATCCTAACTTGAGGGAGAATGAATAGATCTATGAACTTATATTTATGTTAAATAGAACCTTCTGAGCGATTTCCATATGGTTTGAAGAATAAGTCCCAAGACAAGGTTTTATTGGAAAGTCTAAATTTGAAGTAGGAAATATGATATGTTGAGAGAACATGCATCAACCTTTATTGTATTCTAATGAGTTATTGGAGTAGAACAATTTGATATATGGCTGCAACAAATAAATGACACATGCTTGATTAGTAAGGCCATCTACAAAATTATCTCCTACATGAAAAAAGATGCCCACTCATATATAGCATATTTAATTTGTACCAGAAAATAAATGAGAATGTAAGTTGCTGATTTCTATTAGCACTTTCCAATGAGTGAGATTCAGTTTTTTCTTGAGCTCCAACATAAAGTTGTAGACAAGGTAGGTGAGTTGACGATGTTGTTTTGTATCTGGACATCAGATGCATGCCCTAATATGCTCCTAATGAATCTATGCTCAGAATATGAATAGAATCTCAAATCCATAGGCAACTAGATTTCATAAGTTTTAGACTTTTTAAGGTGAAATTTTAATCTTATAAAATATTGTTAACTGATGTGTTAAACTATTAATATTTATCAGGTCCTTAACGCCAACAGTGGCCAAGATCGAGTACCACAAACATCAAGGATTCCTAGTGTTTCTGAAAATAATTCACCTTCTTACGGTACTAATATTTATCCTTCACCAGTACAGTTTAAAGTTGTCTAATTATTAGAGTTTCCCTCTTTACTTCTTTTTTGTTATTCAATGTTATTTGTGTGGCAATGCATCCATGCAATTTTCCTTTTTATAATGTAGCTTCTATTTTTCGAGTTACAATCCTTCTGAAATTTTTGCCTCATACATTGCTTTTCCTAGTTCTGTTTGATCAAATTTACTGCAGTATATTCATCAGCTAACGAATTAGTTTATTTTTCTTGACTTGTGTTTTAGCTAAAATGATATAATTAGCTAAAGTCTTGTGTTCATATTCAAAAATAAAACTTACATCTTGGATATATCCATGTAAGCATACTTGTAAATATGGTTTACTTGTTTATGTAGTACTGGTGATCTAGTTTTTATAGTGGGAAATCTAACTCAAATCTCAAGTCAGTGCACATAATAAGCCAAGTTTTCTCTCTGCTATTTGGTTTTAAATATAAAATGTAGCTAATCAGGAGTCATTACTGATTTGGTGCCTCTCAGTACTTCTCAGGGTGCTTTCTGAAATTTCCCATGGTGTTGCTATTATAATTTTTGCTGAGGGATAGATCACTCACCTCTTCCTCTAAATATTTGTCATATTACCTAGTTACATTTTCTACAAGTTCTTTGAGAGTCGAGTGCAGATAATTGTCAAAATTCTCCTAAAGTTGTATTGCTTTTGAGAGATAAACTTCAAAAGGACTTCATACTATAATTCTCCTAAAGTTGTATTGCTTTGAGAGATAAACTTCAAAAAGACTTTATACTTTTGCTAGCAAGAGATGTTCCTTTTAACCAAATCATGGATGCATCAGAAACTATCTTATTGTTGTTATATAACTTAACAAGTTTAAATTTTCTTCCTAGTTTGTGTAGTCATATTATTTGCATGATTTTCTATTTACTTTGGATTGTTTGAGCACATATTGAGTCCATCTACCTTTTATATGATTGGTTGCGTGATTATATTAAAAATATTGGTTTATCGGTGCATTTCAATGGGAATATTTGAAGAAGTAAGATTTATATAGCTCAGGACAAATATTCAGACAAATATGTTAATGTATAGAAATGAAAAATTATTTATATATGTAGACTTGTAGTGTTTGATATATTATATTTCATCTATTGACACAATTGTTTTGTTATTTCAGGTTGTACAACATTATGTTCGAAATTTAGCTTTTGAAATATTTCAATATGATAAAGGATTGCGGAAATTATTTGAAGACTATTATTTATGTTTTTCGATAGGATAGATTATGTAATAACATTGGTTATTTAATTCAAACAATATAAGTTTTTTAAGTTCTTACATTAATATTTTGTATCAATTCTTTCTTTTGCTTGTTAGATTTCCATAGATATATTATGTTTTTAGTAATTTTTTTTAGCATTTACCAAACTTTGTAGCTACTAAAAGGCTCCCTTTACTAAACTTTTAATTGGATTTGTTAGCAAACTAGATAATTTTCTAAAAGGATATAGTAGTCATTATCATTGGCAGCTAAATAATTTGCTACTAAACCTTGTGGCTTTTAGTGGCAATTTAATTAAATTTATGGACTATAAAACGGATGTTAAAGGAAAAAATTAAAATATTTATTATAGCTATTATAATTGTCACAAATTAACTTTTAACAATAATTTAATTAAATTTTCAGGCCACAAAAATGGATACTAAAGGGCATAATTAGTCATTTTTAGATTGAGTTTAGAACCAATCATAATTGCCGTTAAAGCTCGTGATTTTTAAAGGCAATAAAATATGTCTTTATCAGCATTCTGCTAAAAGCTTTACCGATATCAATATCAATGGTCAAAGTTTAATGGTCTGTAAATATTTCGGGCAATATAAAGACATCTTTTATTACCGCTAAAGACCCTTCACTATAAATTCCTTTGGCCCAAAGCATTTTTCTTCATTCGCTGCTCACTCCTAACACTACCATTTCAATTGCCTACCAACTGTATTCTCCTTCAGTAGAAACAATGGCATCTAACGGGGTTCATGTCATTGGACGAGAAGTCACTGATAGAGTACATAAAAGCTGCTCCTTTAATTTTAATTCTTACGGTAGATAAACCAATAACTGAAGGATAACCATTAAGACAAAATGAATCAACTGGTATCTTATTGGTTCTTAGCGGCTTGATAAATATAAGAATCAATAAGCCAAATTTGAAAATAAAATCGAATCGAATCACCCAATAAGAACCTCAAATCTTACCTCCTTAAAAGTAAATAATGTAGAAACTTCATCAGTAAATAATAAAGAAATTTACTATTGGGCGACCCTGAAGCGTGCACTAAGTGTTAGATGTGTTTCGAATGCACAATCGGCAGTGAGCAGTTTTTATACAAATTTAAAGGGCATTTCCACAATTCCTAAGCTCCTTAGCCCTAAATTATATTATTTTAAGCTCAGTTAGGACGATTTTAAGAAGGTTAGCCTATTCTAACCTATTCCCTCCCCATGCATGCAAGTTTAGTGATTCCCAAAGGAGATCAAGTCTAGAATTCTTCAAGTTTTTCCTGAAATCTCTTGAGCTTTCAAGGAAGGGTGTAGAATAAGATTACCCAGGTATGTAGGGTCTTGAATGAGCGTTTTCCTTCACTCTCATACTCAAATCTCATCTCAAGTTCATGAATTCAAGTGTATGATTCTATGGGGTCTTAACCTAGTTTATGAAATTCTCTATGTTTATATCAAGGGTCGATCCCCTTATGTTTCAAATGATGTTTTAAGATTCATGAGCAATTTTTATGTGCAAATTGATTACAAATTCATGATATCAAGTTTTAGAAGAATTTTTCACAATTATGCAAGTTTCATGAAAAGTCAAGTTATGATCTATGTTTTTTTCAAGTATGATGAGATATCTAGCATGAAAGAATGTTCATGATTTACTCATGTATAAATCTATAATTTTGACTACCAAGTCTATCTCAAGTATGTTAAAGTTTTGGACAAGTCCACATGAATTAAGTATGTTTTCATGATCTAGTTCAGTTTTATAATATTAGCTTATCACATAGTTTTGGAGTCAATACTCCCATTTCCAGCTTATGGTATGTTTTGAGCCAAGACTCCCCATATTCAGATTTCATACTGTGCATGTTATTACATTATCAACTTTATTGAAAATGATGTTTTCAGCATTGGCATATTTTTGGGAGTAGTGTCTAACACCGAGTAGACTAGGGTTTTAGGAAAACCCCGAGTTTCAAAACTACGTGCCAAGTAGGATTATTCAATTACTTTGGGACCTCCCTTGTGAGCTTCCCCTGCCCCGAATGGGTCTTCAGCTTGATATTGATATCATGGCAACACCCTTAGCCCTGACAAGACTTTGAATGGCTCTGCCCACTTGAGTGTAACAGTTGGAATCACGTAAGCTCTATCAAGATACTATCAGTTATATGGCGAGTCTCCATTGTTCCTTATGATTTCAGTTATGCATGTTCATCATTTATGATAATACGTTTTTAGTAGGTTTAACCCAATGATCGGTTTATTAGTTTGAATTATGAATGTTAGTTTCAGTTTTGGGTCATTCGATTCAGTTAGGAGGTTCAACTTATATATATTCATGTTTTTAGATTTCAGCATGTAGTCCTTACTCTCAGAATCTTGTAATGATATGATTTATGTTATGCATGTTTACAATTTATACTTACTTAGCCTGTTTTACTTACCTTGCATATTCAGTACATTTTAAGTACTGACCGCATACTCTATGTTGTATCATTTCATGAAACAGGTTCAGACATTCAGATTCAGTCTCGCTGCTGGCCAGTTTCCAGAGTTTATCCCAGACAACGTTGTTGGTGAGTTCTCATCCTTTGAGGACCTTCAGTTAGTTGAATTTTGTCATTTTTAGTTTCAGACTTGTAGTGAGCTAGTTGGGTTGTTGTCCCATCAACTCATCAGTATGTTAGAGGCTTTCTAGATATAGTTTGTATATTCAGCTTCAGATTTAATGTTTGAGATTTCCATTGGTTTAATGTTTTACTATTCAAATTTCCGCTATTTTAGAATATAGTTTTCCGCTTATGTATGTGAGTTTTACCTTTCATGTTCATTCTATGGGTCGGCTTGGAGCCATTTATGGTTCTAGATTTCGTATTCAATCCGGGCCTATGTTCGAGTCGTGAAAAACTTGGTATCAGAGCAAAGGTTCAGTATATCCTAGGGTGTCTGAAAGCCGCGTTAAGTATAGTGTTTTTCATGGGTGTGAAGCGCGCCACACTTATGACAAAGAGGCTTTGAAATGTTTTAGGAAATTTCCCTTCTTTCATGATCTATGTCGTGCGATGAAGTATCTCTCTATCCTTCTAACTCGTGCTATACGCGTTTGCGGAATCATGCCTCCCCGCCGAGTTAATGGAAGAAGGAACGAAAATGGAAATAAAAATGGCCACGAGGATGGCAATGGAGATGGGCACCATCAAGCTCCACCAGCCCCAGCGCATTGTGTGCACGAGCAGGTTGCCTATGCTGAGTTTAGAGCAGCTATTCGGATGTTGGCACAAGCATTGACCACTCTGGTCAATCAGCAAGCAGTGGCTCATGTTCCCCAGAATGGGAACAACAGGGCCTGCTAGAGTTAGGGATTTCCTCAGGATGAATCCCCCTGAGTTTCTTGGGTCAAGAGTGGATGAGGACCCACATAAGTTTATTGAGGAGATCCAAAAGATCACCCTAATAATGGGGATGACAGGTGAGGAGTGTGCAGACTTAGCCTCTTATAATTGAAAGGGATCGCTCATATTTGGTACAGGCAGTGGAAGGATAGCGGGGGAGGTGAGTGGATCCCATTGGTTGGGATGAGTTTCTCACCACATTCATAGACCGATTCTTTCCCCAGGAGATGAGGGAAATTAAAATCGCCGAGTTTGTGAATTTGAAGCAGAACAACATGACCATCTAAGAGTATGTTCTAGAGTTCACCCAGTTGTCCAAGTATGTGCCAGAGATGGTGGTCGATCAGAGGGCTTTGGTGAGCAGGTTTGTGAATGGGCTGACGAATTACTTGGTCAAGGAGTGCAGGACCGCTATGCTACATTAGGACATCAACTTATCCTGATTGGTCTTGTATGCCCAGCAGATGGAGGAGGAGCAGATGAGGGAGAGGGAGAGAGAGGCCAAGAGGGACAGGACAAAAAGTTTTGGGTTCTCCTAGCATAGGTTTGGTGGTGGACATCGCCAACAGTCCCACCAGAGGTCATCAGCCCCAACACTATCATTGGTTAGCATTCCATCTAGGTCTAGGCGTGATCAGAGGGTAGGGGAATTAGGCTCTCGAAGTTAGGGGAGCCAAGTGGTGGAGCCCAGCATTCCAGCTTGTAACAGGTGTGGTAGGAGGCACACCGGTCAGTGCTTAGCAGGTTCAGGGGCATGTTTTGGGTGTTGGAAGCTCGGTCACATGCTCAAAGACTACCTTTCAGCCTGACAGGGCCATGGTAGAGGTCGATACCCAGCCACTAGTTCAGAAGCTCTACCAACACGCTCAGCTCAGCAGGGTGCATCCACTAGTACAGGTGGTGGCCAGTGTCAAAATAGGTTTTATGCCCTCTCGTCTCATCAGGAGCAGGAGGTCTCTCCAGATATGGTCACTGGTATGTTTGAGTATTTCATCTTGATGTTTATGAATTGTTAGATCCAGGGGCTACCTTATCTTTTGTGACGCCCTATATTGCTAGTAATTTCGGAGTCAGTCCTGAAATTCTATTAGAACCCTTCTCAGTCTCTACTCCAGTTGGTGACTTAGTTATAACTCAATGGGTATACAAAAATTTCCCTATTTAAATCCTTCAGAAAGTTACCTCAGCAGATCTAGTAGAGTTAGACATGACAGATTTTGATGTTATCTTTGACATGGATTGGCTACATCTATGTTATGCCTTAGTAAATTATCAAACCCGTGCGGTAGAGTTTCAATTTCTGAGTGAACCAATCTTAGAGTGGAAAGGTAGTTTAGTTGTGCCTGTAGGTCGCTTTATTTCCTACCTTAAGGCCAGGAAAATGATCTCTAAGGGTTGTTTTTACCCTCTAGTTCAGGTTAAAGGATGCTATGTCCAAGACCCCGACTCTCCAGTCAGTTCCTATAGTGTGTGAGTATCCGGAGGTGCTCCCAGATGATTTACAAAGAGTCTCTCCAGAGTGGGAGATTGACTTTGGTATTGACCTTCTTCCTAATATGCAACCTACATCTATTCCTCCTTACAGAATGGTTGAGCTAAAGGAGCTAAAGTAATTGAAGGATCTTCCAGATAAAAGATTCATTAGATCTAGCAAATTTTCATGGGGTGCACTAGTTCTCTTTGTTTGAAAGAAGAATGAATCTCTTCGTATGTGCATTTACTATCGATAGTTGAAAGGGGTTACAATCAAGAAAAAGTATCCCCTCCCCAGAATTGATGATTTGTTTGACCAACTTTAGGGTGCCAAGTGTTTCTCTAAGATAGACCTCAGGTCTAGTTATCACCAACTCAGAGTTAGGGAGAGTGACATCCCGAAGACAACCTTCAGAACTCAGTATGATCACTATGAGTTTGTACTTATGTATTTTGAACTAATGAATGCTCCTACAGCTTTTATGAATTTGATGAACAAGTTTTTCAAGCCATATTTGGACATGTTCATGATTGTGTTCATAGATGACATTTTCATATACTCTCGGAGAGAGAAGGAGCATGCCGCTCATTTGAGGATTGTACTACAGACTCTTAAGGATCACCAGCTGTATGATAAATTCAGTAAGTTTGAGTTTTGGCTAAACTCAGTAGTATTTTTGGGCTATATAGTGTAAAGTGAGGGTGTATAAGTGGACTCGCAAAAGATAGAAGCTGTAAAGAATTGGCCTACACCAGTTAGCCCTTTGGATATCAGGAGTTTCTTGGGTTTAGTTGGCTACTACAGAAGGTTTGTTGAGGGATTTTCATCCATGCATCACCGTTGACTAAGTTGACCCAGAAGGAAGTCAAATTTCAGTAGTCGGATGCATATGAGAAGAGTTTTCAAGAGCTAAAGACTTGGCTCACTTTAGCCCCAATATTGACCCACTCGAGGGTACACATGGATTTGTGATATATTGTGATGCCTCTAGGATTCGTATTGGTTGTGTGTTAATGAAGCATGGCAATGTCAAAAGAATTACCCGACACACAACCTAGAATTGGCAGCAATGGTGTTTGCTTGAAGATTTGGAGGCACTATTTGTATGGAGTGCATGTAGATATGTTTATGGACCACAAGAGTCTCCAGTATGTATTTATCCATAAGGACTTGAATTTGCGACAAAGGTGGTGGTTAGAGCTTCTCAAGGATTATGACATGAGTGTCCTTTATCATCGTGGCAAGGCCAATATAGTGGCGGATGCCATTAGTAGGCTATCCATGGAGAGTGTTTCTCATGTGAAAGATGAAAGAAAGAAGTTAGTTAAGGACATGCACTGGCTTGCATGATTAGGAGTTCATCTTGTTGACTCGGCGGATGGTGGTGTTATTATGGTTCAAAATCTTCTTTGGTGACTGAGGTCAAGGCTAGGAAAAATGAGGATCCTATTTTGGTAAAGTTGAAGGAAACATTTCAAATTCAGAAGGTAGAGGTCTTCTTGTAAAGGGGAGATGGTGTACTTCGATATCAGGACCATTTATGTGTTTCGGATGTCGATGACTTGAAGGAAAGGATGTTGCATGAGGCTCATGGTTCCCGATATTCTATACATATAGGTTCCACCAAGATGTACCGTGACCTACGGGAAGTCTATTGGTGGAATGTCATGAAGAGAGATATAGCAGAGTTTGTGGCGAAGTGTCCGAATTGTCAACAAGTGAAAGTGGAGCATCAAAGGCCAAGAGGTATGCTACAAGACATTAGTATCCCCACTTGGAAGTGGGAAGAGATCAATATAGACTTCATTATAGGGTTTCGTCGTAAACGTCGACAGTATGACTCTATATGGGTGGTTGTAGATAGGTTGACTAAAGCAGCTCATTTTCTATCAGTCAAAACTACCATTTTAGTGGAGGACTATGCTAAGTTGTATATTTGGGAGTTAGTTCGGTTGCATGGTATTTCCTTGTCCATCATATCAGATAGAGGTACTCAATTCACCTTGTAGTTTTTGAAGTCGTTTCAAAAGGAACTTGGTACTCAGGTCAAGCTAAGCACAACTTTTTACCCGCAGACGGATGGTTAGGCCGAGCGAACCATTCATACTCTTGAGGATATGTTGAGAGCATATATAACTAACTTCAAAGGTAGTTGGGATGATCATTTATCTCTTATCGAGTTTGCTTACAACAACAGTTATCACTACAGTATTCAAATGGCTCTGTTTGAGGCTCTTTATGGGCGGAGGTGTAGGTCGCCTATTGGTTGGTTTGAAGTAGGTGAAGCTACACTAATAGGGCAAGATTTACTTTATGAGACTATGGAGAAAGTTTAACTTATAAGGGAAAGGCTGAAAATAGCTCAGAGTCATCAAAATTCCTATGCGGATGTGAGGAGGAGAGAACTTGAATTTTAAGTTGATGATTGGGTGTTCTTGAAGGTACCTCCCATGAAGGGGGTAATGAGTTTCAGAAAGAAAGGGAAAACTCAGTCCCCGATATGTTGGCCTATACAGGATTGTGAGACATGTTGGCAAGGTGGTCTATGAGTTGGAGTTGCCCGCGGAGTTAGTTTCAGTATCGCTCTTAAAGATGTACATTGGTGATCCTGCATTGGTTGTTCCGGTAGAGAGCATTGGTGTAAATGATAACCTTAACTATGAAGAGGTTCCGGTTGAAATTCTTGATCGTCAGTTTCGAAAGTTAAGGAACAAAGAAGTAGCTTCAGTAAAGTTTTTGTGGTGAAATCAGCTTGTTGAGGAAGCTACTTGGGAAGCCAAAACAGATATGATAGCTAAATACCTGCATCGTTTTCCTTCCGGCTCAGTTCTAGCTTGAGGTACCAGTTTCCTCCTTAGTACTCTATTCAGTTTCATGTCTAGTTCATGTCTCCCAATTTCATTTATGTCAGTGCTTGTGTATGTGTCATTCATGAATTCAGTCCAGTCATGTATCTTAGTCCGGAGTCATTCACTCTGTCAGTTCTCAGCTTCAAATATTCAGTATTTGGGATGGCAGTTCCTTTCCCCCAGTTATTCAGTATGTTTATTCACATTCAAGGATAAAAGTTCCTAAGGGGGAGATATTGTAATACTCCAAAAGTTCCTAAGACTAGACTCGAAATTTGAAAGGGTGTTTAGTAGAAAAGTTAAAAAATTTATCTCAGGATGACTCGTAGTACGAGTCGTAGGAATGACCAACGACTCGTATGATGGAGCTGTTATTTAATGTATAGCTGGTCAAGTTAGATGGTATGGATCATGGTATGATCCGTTATAACAAACCACGGGTTGTTGGAAATTGGAGGAGTTGAACTGGTGAGCTATGGGAGCGAACCATGAGTCGTAGGTTGGGGGTACGACTCGTGGAAAGTAAGATGGGTTTTCAGGTATTGATCATACAATTGAAGGTACAACTCGTATGAATAACCTATGAGCCATTGGTTGGACCCGTGGAAGACATCAGAAACATAGGGATGAAGCAGTGGCAACAACGGAAGGAACCCACCAGTCGTGGTATCAGGGTACGACTCACGGTGTGAGTCGTTGCTTCGACAGTGAGCAGTTTTTATGAGAATTTAGTAAGGAAATTTTGTAATTTCTAAGCTCCTAATCCCTAAACTAATCATTTTAAGCTCAGTCAGGAGGATTTTAAGAGGGTTTATCCTATTCTAGCCTATTCCCTCCCCGTGCATGCAAGTTTAGAGATTCTCAAAGGAGATCAAGTCTAGAATTATTCAATTTCTTCCCCAAATCTCTTGGGCTTTCAATGAAGGGTGTAGAATCAGATTACCCAGATATGTAGGGTCATGAATGAGAGTTTTCCTTCACTCTCATGCCCAAATCCCATCTCAAGTTCATGAATTCAAGTGTATGATTCTATGGGGCCTTAACCCAATTTATGAAATTATCTATGCTTAATTCATGGGTCAATCCCATTCATGTTTGAAATGATGTTTTAAGATTCATGAGCAATTTTTATGTGCAAATTGATTATAAATTCATGATTTCAAGTTTTAGAAGAATTTTGCCAATGCAAGTTTCATGAAAAGTCAAGTTATGATCTATATTTTTTTCAAGTATGATGAGATATCTAGCATGAAAGAACATTCATGATTTACCCATGTATGAATCCATGATTTTGACTATCAAGTCTATCTCAAGTATGTTAAAGTTTTGGGCAAGCCCACATTAATTAAGTATGTTTTCATGATTTAGTTCAGTTTTATAATATTAGCTTACTACATGATTTTGGAGTCGATACTCCCCCTTCCAGCTTATGGTATATTTTGAGCCAAGGCTCCCCATATTCAGATTTCACTATGCATGTTATTACATTATCATCTTCATTTAAAAATGATGTTTTTAGCATTTGCATATTTTTGGGAGTAGTGTCTAGTACCGAGTAGACTAGCGGTTAAGAAAAACCCCTAGTCTCAAAACTACGTGCCAACGTAGGATTATTTGGTTACCCTGGGACCTCCCTTGTGAGATTTTCCTACCCTGAATGGGCCTTCAACTTGATATCGAAATCATGGTAGCAGCCTTAGCCTGGCAAGTCTTTGGATGGCTCTGCCCACTTGAGTGTAATAGTTGGGATCATGTAAGCTCTATTGTGATAATTTCTGTTATATGACGAGTCTCTCATTATTCCTCATGATTTCAGTTATGCATGTTCATCATTTATGATAATATATTTTCAGCAGGTTTGACCCAATGATCAGTTTATTAGTTTTACTTATGAATATTAGTTTCAGCAATGGGTTATTTGATTCAGTTATGAGGTTCAACTTATATATATTCATGTTTCCAGATTCCAGCATGCAGTCTTTACTCTCAGAATCTTATAATGATATGATTTATGTTATGCATGTTTTCAGTTTGTACTTACTTAGCATATTTTACTTATCTGGCATACTCAGTACATTTCAAGTACTGATCTCATACTCTATGTTGTATTATTTTATGATATATGCTTAGACGTTCAGATTCAGTCTTGCCGCTAGCCAGTTTCCTGAGTTTATCCTTGTTGACACCCAATTTTGACCTACCTACGCCTTAATATGCTGCTTATATATGTATATATTTATTTATTTATTTTACGCAAATATTCGACTTACTTTT
>JACEIK010017019.1:977-13654 GCA_018107945.1 Datura stramonium
TGTTCATGGAGTTATATTGGCTATTTCATCCAGTATTTTCATTGGGTCGAGCTTTGTTATTAAGAAGCAAGGTCTAAAAAAAGCTGGTGAAAATGGAAAACGAGCAGGTTTTATTTACATTTTTTTATTTCTTTCTTTTTCAATCTTCCATGTTTACATAATCTATTTTATTTGCACAATTTATCCCCTTTGATTATATCGTTTAATGAGTTGACTTCTCGTATGATCACTTAACTAATATAGTTTTCATCTCATAACGTCACTTTTCTTTGTTGAGTTATTATCTGAGAAATCAACTCCCGTTAATGTATAAGTTACCTAGTTTTTGGTTTGTCTGGCAGTTTGTAAAATTTCTGCTATTTGCTGCCAATGAAGACTTCACCTGTACATAATATACAATTTATTCTTGTAATTTTATTTATTTATTTAATCTTGAGGCTAAGCAATTTGGTACTGTTATTATGATTACCAATTATGCTGAATTTTGAACAGGTTCAGGAGGCCACTCCTACTTGTTGGAACCTTGTTGGTGGGCTGGGATGTTATCTAGTAAGACACATAACTCTATACCTTTTTTTTGTCACTGGTTATATACCCGATCTCAATTTGTTTGAGACCGAGGCCTACATAGTTGTTGTTATATGGTTCTTGGGCATATAATGTTGTATGTCTGAGAAAATCTACATGTATTATGGAACACAAAGACCTTTGAACATGCTTTAGATAAGAAAGGGAAAAAAACAGAGAATAACATGAAAAAGCTCTTGAACTTATCTGTGAAATATTGATAGGTCTATCTTGATCAAAGCTAATTACATAGTTAAGATCTATGAAAATCTCACTAGATATATGTATATACCACAACAATATACTCAGTGAAATTCCACAAAGTGGGGTCTGGAGAGGGTGTACCCAAGTGTACACGAACCTAACCCCTACCTCTTGGAAGTAGAGAGGCTATTCCAGAAAGACCCTCGGCACTAGATAATGCATATATGTAAGATTATTCAACACAGAGAGAGAAATACAATAGACATTTGTCAAATGTAATTAGAACTCATACTTCTATCACATTAATATCTACAAAGACCTTGACTCACAGAAAAATGCAAGAAGATGATAGAAATGGAATACTGTAAATGCCAATTTGAAAGAAGTGATCAGAGCAATAACATCTAGTTCCCAAAGATTTCAGGAACAGTCGGTCTTTTTAGTTAAATTTAACACTGATCTTCCGACTTCTTGTAGTGATTATCGGAGAGGGAGCTAACTTTGCTGCTTATGCATATGCCCCAGCAGTACTGGTGACTCCCCTGGGAGCTTTAAGTATGATTGTCAGGTAAGCGTACGTCGTTATGTTGCATCATGGCCGAGTTTGGTACGAGGTTGGACTTGAGCACAACCTTCNTTCTCTGTTTCTACTCCAGTAGATGACTTGGTTATAACTTGACGGGCTTTAAGTATGATTGTCAGGTAAGCGTACGTCGTTATGTTGCATCATTGCGGTAGAAGTATTGATCAAAGAAGCTCCTGTGTCGGATCCTCGAAAAATGCACTACTTTTGAAGGATCTTACATGCACGGGGAAACATTTCTAAAGAGTCCGAGCACATAGCTCTATAGCTAGTTCAATACTGATATAACTTTCATGTGCAGTGCAGTGTTAGCCCATTTTATTCTGAAGGAGAGGTTGCATATCTTTGGTATGGTTGGTTGTCTCCTCTGCTTGGTTGGATCTGTCACTATTGTCTTACATGCCCCATTAGAGAAGAGTATTCAATCTGTCAAGGATGTCTGGAACCTAGCAATAGAGCCAGGTATATTCAAGTTGATTGCCAGTTACATTCTTCCGTTATTCGCAGAGGCGAATCTAGGGCGGGTTCTGCTGGTTCAATTGAATCTGTCTCTTTCGGCTCGAACTACATAGACATATAAAACAATAACAACTACTACAATGCCTCAATCCATAACAAGTTGGAATCGGCTATATGAATCTTCACTTCTCCATATAAGCTCACTCATGTCATCATATCAAATAAGAATAAAGTAAAAAATAGGTTAAATATAAATAAACAATATATAATAATAATAATAATGATGATAATAATATAAGTTCCCTAACAAGACTAAATCTTATTTCACAAGTAGATATCACTTATATGGATCTTTTTTTTCCATTGCATCTTAGCTAAGTCTGCATTGATCCCAAAAAATTGTAGGTCTTACGAGACAACTCATCCTCTTTTAACACCTTCACTCACCATAATTTCACACCTACAGACCGATGAATATGTAGGTCGACACAAGACATGACCAAACAATCTCAAGCAACTTTCTCTCATTTATCCTCAACACGTGCTATTTGCACCTTCCGGGCAAATATCGGCATTTTTTATTTATGTATACGTACAACCTTTTTCTTAAAATGCATATATATAACAAGATACACTCATTTTGAACCCATTGACTCTAAATTCTAGATTCGCCTATCTGAACACTTACTAACATACAAATCTTTTTTTGAAATTGGTAACGTCTTACTAACATAAAAATCTTCCACAAATAAATATAGTGAAGTGAAGGATTTACAAACTGCAAACCAGATACATTCTATCTTCTTTTAGCATCAACATGCTTTTTTTATATAAACTAACCAAAAAGTTTTTGATAAGGACAGGATTCCTCGCCTACGCTTTCACAGTTCTGGTGATGATACTTATCCTTATTGTCCGGTTTGTGCCTCGTTATGGGCAGTCGTATTTGGTTGTCTACATCGGAATCTGTTCTCTTGCGGGTTCTCTCACGGTCTGTTACTCTCTTTAATGTACTGTAGTAGTCCATGGTTCCATGTGTACATTTCATCCATCTTATCTCATGGTTGTTCTCTTATGGTTATTCAGGTTATGGGTGTTAAAGCAATTGGAATAGCTATGAAGCTCACATTTGGAGGACAAAATCAATTCAAGTATTTTGAGACATGGTTTTTTATAGTGTTAGTCCTCATCTTTTGCCTTTTGCAGCTGAACTATTTGAACAAGGTATTTGTTGCATTCCCTTATAATTTTAGAGTTCTAAGTAAAATAGGTTTTCTGATATGTTGATTTTCTTTTCCTGATATGTTGATTTGGTTTGGATAAGTTAGTCATACAGCTCATCTTTCATTTTACCCAAACTAGTGCCATTTTGACATAATTTCCCTAAACAATATCAATCGATCAACTGCTTCTCAATCTCAAATTAGTGGAGATCAGCTACATGAACTCTTTGGATATATTTCACTCTATTCATGTCCTTCAGTATTTAGATTATTCATCATAGTTTTATACTACTTTTAAGCTGACAACCAATCAACTGCAACCCAATTCTCTTTTATCTGGACTTGTACTGTCCTCAAACTAATAGTAACATTTAATTTGTACTAGTAAGTAAGAACAAAATTTCTAGTTTAGGTCTGCTCTTGACCTAACTTATACTACTTTTAAGCTAACCGTCAATCAACTGCAACCCTTCTCTTTTATCTGGACTTATACTGTCCTCAAACTAACAGTAACATTTAATTTGTACTAGTAAGTAAGAACAAAATTTCTAGCTTAGGTCTGTTCTTGACCCAACTTATACTACTTTTAAGCTAACGTCAATCAACTGCAACCCTTCTCTTTATCTGGACTTGCGCTGTCCTCAAACTAATAATAGTAACATTTAATTATTACTAGTAAGAACAAAATTTCTAGTTTAGGTCTGTTCTTGACCAAACTCTCATAGCATTCAATAAGGTTGTTTTGTGTTGTATAAAATTGGCAGTACTGCATATCCAGTGATTTTTAAACACAAAGTAAGAACATGACATTCTGAAAGTTCCTTCAGATATCACAAGTATCAATTTTTTTTATTTTTTTCTGCTCTGCTGAGTGCTGATTGATAAGAATAAATTCCCAGGCAAAGTGCACAGTATGTAGTTTACTTGGATTTATGTTGTCTCATATTACTCAATACTTGTTTTTTTGGAAATATAAATGTTAACATGACTATTGTATGTTCTGCAGGCACTTGACACATTTAATACCGCTGTGGTTTCCCCAATATACTACGTCATGTTTACAACACTGACCATTCTTGCAAGCATGATAATGTTTAAGGTGATTCAACATTAAGTTTTGTGGTTATGGCTATTCAGAATTCTTAGTTTTGTCAATTTCCATTTCTTTGAGATCACATGGATGGGTTATTTGTAGTTGCAGCAATGAAATTAATGTGGATAACTGGATAAATAGGCATATCAAATTGACTGTTTTAAAGGGAAAGTAATGATGATTGAGAGAGAAGAAAGTTTGCTTGCTTTTCAAGAAGCATGACAAAGGATTTGTAATCGAAATGTTAGGAAGATGAACTTCTGAAGCAAACAAGAGGAATATAATAGTTGAATTATCGGCTTATCTATTTGCTAATGAGTATATACTGTATTGTACTCGTTTTTTCACTTGATCAGAAAGTTGTATTTCCATACTTCTCTAATTTTGGTTATACATTTTGGGATTCAGGACTATGTTCATCAGAATACGACACAGATAATTACAGAGTTATGCGGTTTTGTAACTATCCTCTGTGGTACTTTTCTCCTTCACAAAACAAAGGACATGGGAAGCAATCCATCCAAACCGTTACCTGTTTTCCTTCCCAAAACAGATGCAGATTGTAAGCAAACAAGTGAGACCACAAAAATTACAGTTGAGGTTTGAAGCAAAAATGGTGTAGGATTTTGATCTGTAATTGCATCATCAAGAGAGCAATGGGGAAAAGGAGACGCTCATAAAGATGGAAGATAGAAGCATTTCTTATTGAATAAAACAGAAGGCGAAAAACTTTAGAATTCTCACAGAGGCATCTATTTGGTGTTTGACAAAGAGGTGATGGTTTTTGACATGTTGAAGCCAATGCTATACTAGGAGGACATTTCGATATCATTATTTTTATTATTATTTCTTTAGAAATATTTTACAGTGAGGATACAGATATCGAAATTGACATGCTTCTTTGACTTATATACACAGATAATATGAGAAAAGAGCTGGAATTGCTGTTCCAGGCTACCATTTCCTTGTGTATATAGGTCATTACCTGTATCGAGATTCTCTTGTTACTTTGTCTAGTTGGTTTTCAATATATTTCACTTCTTTTTAGTTTAAGTTCTTGTTGTATTTGTAATAGAAAGGTAAAGTGCTGTTTTTATAGGTAATTTACATTGATCTTTCTAATACAATATGGGTTGTGTACGTCATGAGGAATCTTGAGGACATCAAATTGATAGTTCAGCAAGAATTGTGGCTGAAAGCATCAGAGTAATGTTTCTTGAGTAGGAACTATATATTTCTCAGCTTGAGGACATCAAATTGATAGTTGCAATCTATACTGCTCGGACTCTTCGACTTGCTGCCGCATCTGTGTTGAGACCTCCGAAAATGCACTATATTTTGAGGATCTGACACGCACCCGGCGGTACTTTTGAAGAGTTCGAGCAACATAGCTTGTAAGTGCAATTCAACATCCATTGGCAATTTTTGATTGTAACAGCATAATTTCATAATATGACAACAGAAATCAAGATTAATCTCTTCAAGTTTCGAGCACCAACATATCTTGGTCCAAGACCAAACTTTGATCTCCCACTCTTTCAACACAGGCTTTTGTGTGAGGTAATTAGGGATTATACGGTTTTACCAAATAAAATAAAAAGTAAAAGAAATAAAAGATTGTCAACAGAACTCTACAAGTCGTCAATAATCCCCCTTTTAGATTTCTGGAACATCATCAGAGGGAAAATGCCATTTGTATGGTAAATTATTCTTCAGGGGCTGAATTGAACTTTGCATATTTCAGTTAGCAGTCTTTCGAGATTGTAGTTTTCATCTTTTGACGTCATTTTGACCTAAGGAGCATTTGGTGATAACTAAGGAGTACACTAGAGATTTCATAGAAGATATGATAAATATGGAGTTCTCATACAAGATGACATATGTTCCAATGATCAAGAAAAGCAGATAAAGGCACTACCTACATAGTTATGTTTGACACTTTTTGGACCCAAAGGTAGCACTGGAACACACACTAAATTCTACTTATGAACCAGACATATTTGGTAAAATACATAACGCTGTCTTACTGGAAATTCCAATAGCATGTCAGATTTTCATGACCAAAAACCGAACAACTTTACCCTTTTTACTTGAGAAAACTAGAAAGGAATAGAAGGATGAAGGAAGTACCTTCTACATGGATTCATTGATCTTGACAATGAATCTGGCAAGTTGGTTGAAGACAAGAAGCTAACAGCAATAACAGCAGTGATGATATCAAATGATACAAAAGTACAGCAACTTGATTGTTGATAGAATTAAGATATCTTTCTTTACCCAAGTAAACCACAAAACCAAGGAGGTCTAGTATACATGTAACTGATTGAGAAGCATACAATTGTTAGCAGCAGAAAAAATGTTATTTCAGTGTTGCCAAAGGCTCATTTAGGGTGCATTTAAGCCCTGAAGCTCAGGGAAGGCACTTTGCTTTGCTTAAACTGCACTTCAGCGTAGGCAAGACACTAAGCTGTATGCCTCATTGCCCATGAATTATAACGTGAATCGAACAGTACTAAACAACACATAGGCAAATAAGTGTATTAGTTGATAAGGAAAACATTATGAATGAAATTGTTAATTTTTTCTTGAATTACATATATATACTTTTGTCTTTTCCCTTCATTGCGCCTTTTTTTACGCTCACACTTTAATTGCGCTTTGCGTTTAAAGCCCGAATAGACTTGGAGCGATCCTTAGAGCTTTGTGCCTTTGACAACACTTGGATAACTAGTGAGCTAGAACCTTGATAACCAAACGGTGTTTTAGGGCAGCTATGGGATCAAATATATTTGTGGTAATGGACCACAGTGTGATCACAAGGCTAAACCTTTATACGTTAAGAGAAATAAACGCTTCCCTAAAACAGCATTCATCATCGTAGACCATTCAGTTGTCATTGGAAGATGAGTCTTTCTTCTAACAAAAGTTCACAATTCACTGGATGGTGTTGTGTTCATCTTTTTCCAATAAAACAGTGTTCTTTGATTATTAGGCAAATCAAGGGATCTCAAAAAAACTGTAAAGGTGTGCGCTTAAACTGCATCTTTAGAAAGCCCAAACATCAATGACTGCTATGACCAACACAACAGACTAATATTCTATAATGGAACTTAATGAACTAAATTCAGAAAGAAAGTGGTACTACGATCACACAAATTTAAAGGTGTGCCTTTAACCAGCATTGTTAGAGAACCAGGGAGTCAACAATAGAAGTTCAAAGGTGTGCCCTTTACCTGAAATTTTAGTAAGCCTCTAACCGCTGATGGAAGCTAAACTTGACCAACATCCTAATATGGACTTATATCCTATAAAATAAACTTAAGAACTATAATCAACATAGAAGTAGTACTACGATCTTTATATGCGCCCCAAACTGTGGCAAAAATAATAATTAATGCAAAGTGGATGTATCAGAATGGCAATAATAGTTTTCTTTTGGGTGATACGTACATGAAAGCAATAGTAGTTGAACAGTTAGCACCTTCAGTGGACGAGATTGTTTTGAGTCATCATAGTATATGAAGAGAGAATTATGTCATTGTGCCGTCCTGAACCTCACAAGCATAAGTCTGATGAATTAGCAACATTTGGTACATGGTCGACTTGTTGAGAAGTATAGATCTTTTTGTAGATTTGAAGCTGGTCTTTGTTGCTCATGTTTAGTTACGTAATCATTCATAAAGATTATAAGATGGGATAGGAAACAAGAGAGAGAGGATATGAACAGTTCCTTCTAGATTAGCATTATCGCATGGATGACCGAGAAATATACATTCTTATTTTTTTTAAAATTTTTTGGAGGGGAGGAGCGGTTTGTCACCTGTTTTTCTTTTTGTTAGTAAAACCCTTGATGGAAGAACAGAACAAAATAAAAAATTTCACTAAAAAAATGATGGTATTATATAAATATATCAAAAGATTTATTGAACAATGGTGACATAAAAATTTAAAGGCCGAGAAGTCTACATTCTACACTGGCTACATTAAAAAGGGGATAGAGGAATCATTTTCAAATACATAGGCTCCGAGTAGAAACCTAATATCAAATAATACAAATTACAAGTTACTGACCTTTACACTTGTTCATGTCTTGCAAGGTACATGCACCTTCTCTCTTCAGGTGGTTGATGTAAATACTAAGAAGAGCTTGCTTTTATTTATCCATCAACGATAAATTGGTCTTCTTGAGCATCCTCTTCAACCCTTGCATCACCGTGAACCATCCCATTGACATGGTGCAAATTTTGCATCATTTGTGAAAGATAATGGTTGCTAGCTCCTGTATGATCAGAAAGCCCAGTTGGATGACCAGTCCACTGAGAAAAAATTCCAAGCAGCTGACTAGTAAGATTTTGTTGCTCGTGAAGTATCCGGGTCTGGATCTGGCTCATTTCAGCTCGATGCTGACTTAACGTCTCGTCAATCCTCTTGTGCATTCTTTCTTCACGTTCTCTCTCAAAGATAAGTTGTTCCTCTCTCCTCCTCCTTTCCCGCTCCTCACTTTCCTTCTTCATTGCTTCCCATTCCTGAATTCTCTGTCTCTGCAACTTCTCCCTCGTTTTCTCCCTTTCCTCCCTCTCTCTTTCTCTTTCCTCCCATTTTCTCTCACGTTCTTGTTCAAGTTCTATTCTAAGATGTTCTCTCCTCTGCCTCTCCCGCTCCCTCTCAGCCTCACGCTGTTCAAACCGAGCTTCCATTTCCTTTAAGTGTGACAGCTGTGTTGCAAGAAAACCCCACACCCTCTTCTCCACCCCTTTTAGGATCTTCTTCTTCTTTCTCGTATCAGATCCAGTTGGCTCGACGTCTTCGTAAACAAATCCATCCTCCGCATCTTCCTTCAAATGACCATTCCTCCTGATACTACCATTGAAATTCTCCTCTTCTTCCCCATCATAATCGAACTCCATACCCGTAACATCATGATCAACCCCATTAATACCTCCCGTAAAATCACCATCCCCTGCATGACCTAGATGCCCAAATTGATCAATCCCCATGCTGTTACCACTCCCATCAAATCCCCCGCCATTTTCATTTCCATCTCCTACAACCACCATGGAGTCACTACAATTGAAGACAAGTGTATTGACATCTCCAAACACTTCCTTGTACCTCATAAAATTGGACCAATGAGTTAGCCCCTCCATCCAATCAAACTCCTCCCCAGCACCCGACTCCTCCGTCGAGCTTGGCTTCTTAATCTTCTGCTTCACCAGTGTATACTGGTGCCTCATGTTCTGCACTTTAGTGGACACGTCCTTCCAAGTCCATTGCCATGGATACGTGATTGGATCACGAACATGGTGCACAGAATTCACGTGTAAAGCAATAGGTCTATACTTTTTCTCCCTGGTTTTCATCTTAGCTAAAGTCCCATCACATACCATCTCACCATACTTATCAATTAGAGTTCTTTCTTCTGCCTCAGTCCATTTTTTCCTTCTAGGTTGTGGCATCTCCACCCCTTTTAGTATCTTCTTCTTTTTTCTCGTATCAGATCCAGTTGGCTCGATGTCTTCGTAAACAAATCCATCGTCCGCATCTTCCTTCAAATGACTGCTCCTCCTGATACTACCATTGAAATTCTCCTCTCCTTCCCCATCATAATCAAACTCCATACCTGTAACACCATGATCAACCCCATTAATACCTCCCATAAAATCACCATCCCCTGCATGACCTAGATGCCCAAATTGATCAATCCCCATGCTGTTACCACTCCCATCAAATCCCCCACCATTTTCATTTCCATCTCCTACAACTGCCATGGAGTCACTACAATTGAAGACGAGTGTATTGATATCCCCAAACACTTCCTTATACCTTAAAAAATTCGACCAATGAGTTAGCCCCTCCATCCAATCAAACTCCTCCCCAGCACCCGACTCCTCCGCCGAGTTTGGCTTCTTAATCTTCTGCTTCACCAGTGTATACTGGTGCCTCATGTTCTGCACTTTAGTGGACACATCCTTCCAAGTCCATTGCCATGGATACGTGATCGGATCACAAACATGGTGCACAGAATTCACATGTAAAGCAATAGGTCTATACTTTTTTTCCCTAGTTTTCATCTTAGCTAAAGTCCCTTCACATACCATCTCACCATACTTATCAATTAGAGTTCTTTCTTCTGCCTCGGTCCACTTTTTCCTTCTAGGTTGTGGCATCATCAAATAAAGCTAACTCCACTACTCAATTCAACAAACTTTAAGAAGCTCAAAATCACATACACAAACTTAAAATACCAAAAATCACACCACTTCTCAACCAACAAACTTTTTCCTTCTTGGTTGTGGCATCATCAAATAAAACTAACTCCAATACTCAAATCAACGAACTCTAAGCAGCTCAAGAATCACTTACACAACAGCTCAAATACCCAAACCCCCCAAATTTGCAGCTCTTTACCACAAATCCAAATGTTGATAAGCCAAAATTTGTCCAAGAAAAGCTAATGGGTATACCCAAAATCACAACTTTTTAGCAAATACACAAACTAAATCAAGGAAGAATATTGCCATATATGTATCCAAAAAAAAAAAAACAAGAAGTGTGGTAAAAAACTGACCTTTAGACCAATAATAGGTTTCTTGAATTGGGAAAAGTAAAGCAGTGGGATAAAGGGGGAATTTTTGATGGAGAAATTTGAGGGGATATGAAAGGGACAAAAATGGAAATTGGGTTTTTAAGGTTTTTGATTGGGAAATTGATTTCTGCAGTCAGTAGCTCAACTGCGTCAAAAGCATTTCTTTTTCTACTGTTCAATGAGCAGAGATCAGTTTACAAAGATCCGAAGGAGCTGAGGAGGAATCACGCGCTGAAATTACTTCATTGCCCCTATATTTTTCTTATTATTGTGCTTATTGTATTTTCTTCAAATCTTTTCTAAAATTACTTTTTTTCGTGGCTGCAAATTTGTTTTTTATATGTCCAAATGAGCAGCTATTCGAGTTAATTCTTAAATTTTTTAAATTATTGTGTTTAATGTTCGTTTTTATTAGTAGTCTCAATACCATGAATACAAAAAATAAATAAACAAACTAAAATTATGAGATCTCAAATTTAAATATTAATGGAGATAAAAATTATTCTCATTTGTTAGATTTTAATGGATAGAGTCATCTTATATATGTGACGATGAGAGATATCATATACTTCATGAAATTAATTGACATGCGCATGAATTGATTCGATAACCATGATTATTCAAAAGACGATGATTCAAAAAATTAATATGGTCTAGAATGTTGATATTTACTAAATATTAGTAACTGCTTCGCTTCCAACTTAAATTAATTGAAATCCGTTATTATGAATTATTTATATAGACGAGGAGGTGAGATTGAGATGGTTCACATGTGAAGAGGAGAGGTAGATGTAGGATGAAGAAGTATTAAAGAAATGTGATTAGACAAGACATAATTCAGCCGCAACTTACCGAAAATATGACCTTAGATAAGAAGGTGTATGAAGGTCAAGAATTAGGGTAAAACGTTAATAGGTGATCGAGCGTTAGGCTAATTTTCTTTATCAATACTGTTTCTTCAATCTTATTGTTACTTGTTGTTTTCTTTGCTTCAGTTATCGTATTATTTGTTGTTGCTACTATTCTCTTCTATTAAACTTTTAGCATGATTTTTTCAATACTTATCTTTATTATGTTTTACTTAAGCCAGATTCTTTAAATCACACTTATAAAATTACACCGAATATGTTTATATAGTTGTTGTTCTGTCTATTTTGCACAATGATAGCACCTTAAACCTTCCCTAAAATTAGAGATCTTAATTAGTAGGCCATCTTAATTTGCATTTTTCATCAAATTATTATCCATTAATCTAGGTATAATAAATCTATATTATATTAAAAGTGTGAATACCCTTAAAATGTTGATTGAACTTTTTGCCCTTTATTAAAAAATATTGCAATAGACAAAATAGTCATTTACTATTTTTAAACAATTATTATTTATAATTATTTTCATCACCTTAATTTATAATATAGGTTTTCTATTTGTGGCATAAGCTCTATTTGTGGTGTAAAACTAAATAAAATAAAATAAAATAAAATTACACAGTATTATTTTTCCTTTTTGATAGTCATGAATTTTTTTAATCTTATTTTATTATATTAGGTGTTCTACTTGAGATATAACTCTATTTTTAGTATAAACTTTTTTTTAAAAAAAAAAAAAACCCTACCACGAAAGCTTTTTCTCAATTTGGAAAAAAATTAATTTTTTTTTTATGATAGGAAATGTTACAATTTTTTTTAATTCCTTTTTGCATAAAGTTTTTTTTAATCTTTTCTAAAATAGAAAATGTTACAAAAGTTTTTTTCTTTTTTTTCCTTTTGCATACTCACGTTTTTTTTTTCTTTTTTTGATAATCTTTTTTTCTTTTTAATAGTATTGTCCTAATATTTTTATATTTAAAAAAAAGATTTATAAAAAGATTTATAATTGCATAAGTTAATTCATCAACTCTTCTATATACCTTTGATTCCATCTCCAACCTTGTATGTTTTTCTGTTAATCTATCTTCATTGT